>JARACY010002438.1:0-42723 GCA_029255725.1 Scrobipalpa atriplicella
ACAAGAACCGCTACAATTAACAAAAAAAAAAACATGGCTGCCATTTCGAAACAAATAAACGGTGAGGTGTAATTATTTCCCTGCACGTGTTTGCCATAGATTAAAGGAGAAATAGATGGTTCAAGCTTAATTAGCTAAGAGAGTTTACGGATTAGCAGGGACGGCACGATCTCTACAAAATTAAGCTTGGTTTGTATGGAAAATCTACGTGCAAATAAGTTTTTTCCGAGAAGTGCTACTAAAGTACTGCTTTTTATTTCCTGTTTTAAGAAAATCTCTACCTTAACTAAACTTAACTTCATTTTGTCACTATCATAAAATTGACCGGTAAAGTTTCATCTTATTCATCATCCATAAACAATCTTTTTCACATTCTCAATTTTGACATATGAAGGAGAACATTGGCATTTTTAAACTGACGTTCTTCTTACGCTTAAAATTTCTTATAGAGCATGCTCTCTCATGTTACATCATTTAAATAAGAAATCAATTTAGGAATGTCAATGTCATGTGTTTATTTGCTATCTCTTTCATATGTCAAAGTTTAGAAACTGATAGCGCTATAATATATATATATAATAGCCTATAATTCGTCCCACTATAATATAATTAGTAAAAAAAAATGTGCCGCCAGAATCGACAGCAATATAAAAATTCAAGGTTTAAAAACTTACCGTATGTGAATCATGCCAGACCAACGCTAGGTCGTCATCGATGGCGTTCTGTCTCTTATCCTCTAATGACTCTGGCTCGTTGCCTTGCTCTTTCCACGGGGGGGCGCTGGCGACGTTGCCTCCGAGAGAATTCGTCTCCGGGGGGGACGCGTCTAGCTCTTGCGGTGGCGTTTCTGTACCGTAGAATATCAGCTCCCATTGCGTCAGCGGACCGGCTGCACAAATAAACAAGGTATTATGACTTGTGTTCTAATTTGTGTGGTATTTGTGTGTGTGTGTGTGTGTGGAGTATTTCGAGGAATCTGGTTTTAAATCAATTGATCGCGATAAGTTTAGACTTAACGTTGTCGGTAGCGTAAGTGTGAAGTATAATACTTAAATTACATCAAAAGCTAGAAAAATAAGTAAGTTACAGGTAAAAGTATTACTATTACAGTAAATGAAATAAAAAACAGAAACTTATAACACAGTTCTATAAAAAGAAACTATCTACATCGTTAAAAATGCAAATAAAAATAACAAACGGAACAAACAGCGAACAGTCTTGGAATTGAAATTTCACTACAAAATAATATTCGTTCTACGCAAACACAGCATGCAAGGCTCCGGGCTCCGGAACAAAACATAATTGACGTGCAGAACTCAAACTAGGCGAACAAACGCTGCAAAACGAATCGGACAACATGCATCCATCCGGTAAGCCGTCAGTACCGTTGGATTGGAGCGGCGCCGGGTAAATGCGCTGGATTTTCGGGTACTGCTCGAATAGGCTGGACATCTTCCGATCCCTGGCCTCCGCCAGCGGATCAGCCAGGTCCCCGCGCAGGTTTAAGCTCAAATCCGGTGCTGTCGTCGACGTCGTCCTCAACGTTGACGCCTCTAACGGCGAGCGCGTCGCCGGCCGGCTCTGCTTTTTCGAATTCCTATTCGGATTTTTCGAGTTTTTGTTCTTCTTTCTCTTCACTAATCCCACTGTGTACGTAGGCACGATGGACACAGATTTTCCCCTGTTGTTTTTCCGTCCGGCCTGTACGACGACGGGGCGTGTCGCATTCGTTGAACTTTTGTTGCGCAGTATTGGATTCCGGAATGGTATGGGGTCGTTCTTGGCAGCCGGCGTGGTCGTCCCGTACAATGATAATGACCAGTCTTGCAACGTTGCCCGACCTGATATCCAAATGAGGTTTTTACAAATGCAGAGTTTCGATAAAAAACACACATTTACAGGAATTAACAAACACTCTATAACTAGGACAGCAGATATTGGAATTACGTGTAATTTATTTACATGGTAATTGTTAAAAAAGGTTACTTTCATCATTGATCATTCTCTTACAAATTGTATAAGTAAAACAGATTAGTGAGATTAAAAGGCCAAAAAGGTTTAAAATGAGCTCAGTTCTAATTTTGTTATCCACAATTTGGACTCACGTTTTTTCATCCCTGTACCTAAAAGCAAAGAGAGGCTAAAACTTTGTGTTCTGTGACTAACTCTCATAATGAACCTTTTTGGGTTGCATTAGAGTGTATAATGAAATCTCGAGCTTGTATCTTTTCTAATGGAACTCCATCAGGCGTTCTCTGCTTTTAGGAATATTAAAAAGTTCGTCTAAAAAGTAAGCTACGTTTAAGCGTACTCCTCGATTTTATAAAAACGGTACTAAATTTTCACGGAAATAAAATGCTTATCTTTTTAAACCAACTCCAACATGAAGCATCAAAATATTCTGTTTTCATTTTGAATTTCAGAAAATATTAAACACTTCTTCCATTTATGAAAATAAACAAAGAGTATGGATTTTGAAATTGCAAATAACGTCTACTAAAGTAGATATAAAAAACGTGAACCGATTTCAGTTTTATCAGAAAACGACGATTGGATAGTTGGATTGGAGATAGTTGTCCAATTTCCTGTCCAAAATCCTATGTTTGACATGTCCACTTTACTTTTTTGAGCATCAAAATCAAACTGTTTTCCCGGAAGAGAAATATTTTACAAATCTTGAAGAAATTAAAAGTTATATTTTCTTAATTAAGTTTTAATGTTGGACTATATCATACACACATACATAAATCACGCCTTTATCCCTGATGGGGTAGGCAGAGAGTCAACGACCCAAACAAAGGTCGTTCCGCCACGTCTGACTAGTTTTGAGGGTTGCTTAAGATATATCTGCATATTGCTGTAGAGACAGGTTGTCAGCCCATCGCCTAAATTCCTTAGCTGATTTTTACAGCATGCCCGGGAGGTGATGCAGCTGGCACATTCTATATTTTTCTATCGCTCCCAGTCTAGCATGGAAACATATACTATATCTATATCACAAATTGCTTTTAGTCATAGTTAACTTAATCACAGAAATGACTTACCCATATATTTTCCTTCATTAGAGACTTCCAGTTGCCAGATGCCAAGAGGAGACTCTCCCCACATATGGACTGACATGAACGGCCAGGATGTGAAACCAGCTCGTGAAGAATCGTGGGCTCTGCGAAGATAAAAATTGTGTTAAAAGTTGTAAGCACGCCTAAAAAAATTGTTTGATAGAACCCTTTATCTAAACTTATAAAATAGTAAAATAAAAAAGTTGGACGCTCGATTGGTCAAAATAAATATTTGTCGAGAGTGATGCGATCTCATCCAGAAACCTTAAAATAACTGTCGATGAACTGTCGTTGCTACACACAGACAAAAGAACCGATTAGGTACTTATTTGGCAACGGAGCTCGTACCTAAACTTGACATCTGTTTGAGAGTGATTCTTCTGTACGCTAGCACTATTATACATTCTGTGGTTCAGTGGTGTTATTAAGCAATTAACACAAAGAGACTGCACGTTGATAATAGAATTAAGCTGATTAATAAATAAGAAATGCTATCAAACTTTCTACTACTACTCTAATTTCCAGTCAAAAATGTTGTCAAAGAACATTATGACATATACGTTAGAACATATGGCATATACGTTACATTCATAATCATCATCATCATCAACCTACATCAGTCCACTACTGTACTGGACATGGTCTTCAGCTTTCTCATCCAATCCCTGACAGCTTTCTTACGAACATCATCGCCCTACTTAGTCTCAGGACGTCTTACTCTCCACTCTAAGGCCCGTATTTATAATCAGCTCTCAAGAGTGACAGCGAGTTCGAGTTCGTATCAGAAATGTCATTTCAGTACAAAACGAAACCTATTCGGTATCGAGTAAGTGGCTATTAGGTTATTTAGTTTTTAAGTCGTCTAATTGTAACAACTATGGTACCGAATAAATGCTTTATCTATCTATCTATCTATCTAACGATCTGCCAAATCCATACTTAATATTGCTCTCAATCTTGAGATCGCTTTATAAATACTACGACCCTAAAACCCGTCTACCCACGTAGCAGTATGTTACCATTACCATCAAAGTTTTCATTTTAATTTACTTAAAATGTTACTGAGACTCAGAATTCGTGATTCAAGCTCAACCACAGAAAATGAAAAAATACCTACCTAATTTGTACTAGAAAAGCAACAGAAATATGAGAACATAACCCAGAATAAATATAAGTGGGTTAGACTGGTTAGAGAAACAGGCACGTTCTGGCTAAAACTAGAAATAAATTTACAGTGGCCATTTTTCACCCTGAATTATCCGGAGTTTATCTGGGTAGCCATTTTCCAGCACCCAAATATACAGGGTGGTAAAACTGATGTAGAGCTAAATGACGGTACGAAATGTGCCAGCACTGGTGTTTTTAATGTACCATTTTAAATTATGCAACGGAGTACGAGAAGAAAAAATATGGATAATTTTAAAATGTGCAGATTTTCACTATATTTTAATTTGCTT
Source organism: Scrobipalpa atriplicella (assembly GCA_029255725.1). NCBI lineage: Eukaryota > Metazoa > Arthropoda > Insecta > Lepidoptera > Gelechiidae > Scrobipalpa > Scrobipalpa atriplicella. The sequence continues at coordinate 4,517 of JARACY010002438.1, forward strand.
TTGGAATTTCATTGAACGACATCGTTTCCATCAATGACATCGTTTTGCGTATCGTAGAGCGAGTAGGTACATATGATATGCTTGCTTGTTGTTTTATAATAAAATACTTAGAATGGCATTGTATAATTTTGAATAAATGATGACAAACTTTAGCTGACCAAAGAGAATTTAAAAAGAACTGTTTTATCTGGGTACATCCGACAAACATGCCCATCCGTGTTTCATATCATCTCATCATCAGCCTGTATCAATCCACTGCTGGACATAGGCCTCTCCCATGGCACGCCACTCAGCTCGGTCTTCAGCCGTTCTCATCCAATTTCTGCCCGCTTTTTTACGAAGATCATCGCTCCACCTGGTTTCAGGACGTCCTACACTACGTTTGCCTTGTGGTATCCACTCTAGAACTCCCGTCAGTTCTACGACATATGTGACCGGCCCACTGCCACTTCAGCCTACTAATTCTCTGATCTATGTCATCCATGTCCGAGTTTCATATAGTACTTTTTAATTTCTTTTGCCATAAATAAAAGTTGTGCAGTTTTATACGTAGTATCTTCTATATTATCTAACTATATACTATGCACCCTGTATAAGCAGGGTACAAAGGTACTCAGTTACCCTTATACTCGTACCTTTTCCCCTGGCATTTGTAAGTTATTAGCTCAATTAGACGTTGCAAGAGTACAACTTAGACAAGAGTATTTATAGGCAGTCTCTTTACAAAATAGACCTAGAGCCAACGAGAAATAAGGGACCCAAGCCCATAACACTCGTCAGGGGAAGTGTAAGTCATGTTTGCTGTCTACATATACACTAATATGATAAGGAAATAAAAGTTGTAACAAATAAACTCAAAAACAATGGATCGGGCTACAACTAAGTACTCATGTAGGTTTTTTTTTTAAATTATTTATTTGGTTCTCTTTTTATTTTACAATCATGATACACAACTTACATTAAAGTGGGTAACACAAACATAAGCTTAGCAGTTTGATACTGGCTACTCATGTAGGTTAGGTCCGGAAATAAGACAGATTTAGCTGCGGGTGAAACCACTGGCAGAAAGCTAGTGACAGATAATTTTCTTGCCGAATATTTTCTGCACCGAACTTTCGGCAGGTGTGTTGATTTGATGCCCAAGTTTTTTTAACAGGTAAACCATGTCTTTAAACTTAAAATACATAGACTGCTAAAAAAATAACCCTTTCTTTTGGCTTGGCCGTAGTCGGGTAAAAATAACAATCCACAATAGCTGACGATGTTTGCTAACGAATAAAAATCATTTTTCTTCATCCAATGAAAATTTAGAAGCAGGTCGTAAACGATTAATATTCTATGAATCTAACTATAGGTACTAAAAAAATACAAGGTCTGCTTTCCCGATATCTACCAAGCTCTAGGACCATACAGTGTCTGGGAACTTAGTAATTAAGCGGTTAATTTTCCAGTAGGCTGGATGGATAGGTTGCCATCCAAGTTCTGTGCCCGCCTGCTCCGCCATTCAAGGAAGTTTGACGGGACTTGGCGTAATTTTACATTAGTGAAAATATGGAGACCGTACAACCGAATATGTGCCACTTATGAGGTTTGATCCTTGGCACTTTTTAACCAGGAAATATAATGACAATTAATCTTGTCGATTAAGTTTTTCGAGTTGACGAACGATCTGATAAACCATGAAAGGCCTCTGACATGGTTTGTGTAACGACCACTATCAAAGACATCGACTGAGGCTGACAACGGGCCCTCCGAACGACGGATTCAAACAGTGGATTTCTGTTTTCTTTTCTTATTTTTTATAAAAAATAGGAATAGTAGATTAGTTTTATAATTACTTTAGAAATAATGTGTTAACTAGACACCGCTAACGGTTTAGTTTAAGCGAGTCTATAGCCATTAGCAAGTAGTTATATTAACTATCATTAGTGTTAACTGCTAAAATGTGGTAATATATTCTCTAATGTATCTTGTTAAAATTACCACTTAATAACATTGAAACTTGTTAAGTAGTAAGGCAGTTGAAATTCAAAAATCGGCTTTATCTTTAAATAAGTAAAGATATTTATAAAGTTAGTCAAACCTAATCAAACCATGTGAAATAAATACATTATTTAGTATAATTTCATTTTCAGTAAGGAAATTCGAAGTTACTCTCAATAGAACTTGCTCTCAATTTTATTTTGCAATTTTGCAACAAGCATTGAAATTGCATTGCGTACTTCCAAATAGATAAGATGTCACGTATCGGTACAGTACATTTTGTGTTTTGTAGCGCTACAGCAGCGCTACAAACTCTGCCCCTTCACATTACAGCGACTCAGCTCACGCTAACAAAATGCGCAAAAGTCATGCTAGCTTGCAGCGCTGCAATTGCGTATCTGTTGCGTGCATTGTGCGAGCTGGTAGCGCTTCGGAAGCACGACTTCTCAGTGCTTCTGTCACCTTTTAAAACGCCGTGGTCGTTATAAGTTTATAATCTAATTTCAGAGTAGGTAGGTATGGAGTTTTGACTTTGGAAATGTCTTTTCGTTCACTCCAGTTCCTATTTCACGAAAAAGTCCGATCCCCTTATATCTCGGAGATTTGTGAAGATATGATACAATTTGCACACCTAACTTAAAAATCAAATAGGAGTAATGAATAATTTCACCCAAGTGCTAGCAGCAACACGCCTATTGATTGAGATAAAGTGACTTTGGCTTATGCATAATAATCTGATAAGAAGACTCACCTAGGTGCTAACAGGGTAACTCTAGTGCCAGCCGGTGACGTCAGTGCTATCCGCAAGTCACCCCGTCTCGCCGCTGATAAACTGACCCTCGCTTGAACATGTTCTAGGTAGTTCACGCCCGGGCACGCTCCCACGTCCAACTGTTGGATAAACAAGAATATGTTAGCTCTTATAGCACTTAAAGAGAAAATTTTAAGATATTTATCGGATTCTCGAAACTCCAATTTTAACTGCAAAGTAAATTAGTATTCTAAATTCTGTAAACCAATTTAGATTCGAAAATCTAATCTAGAACGCTCAATTTAGTTGTCAAATTCACAAAGTAACTGCAAACACAACAGAAAGCTTCGCTATAACAATTAAGTATTATAACTTGTTCCAGCTCAAAGATACGCTTTCCAAGTTCTGTAGAGATGACAACTAAAAGGATTTATGCCCTAGTGAATAACAACTCGAAAGTCCGAAGTCAACACAGATTTTTAGGAGTATTTTTGAACTCAAAGATCTCTTTGATCACGAGCCTAAAGCCAAAGTAGAAAGTATCCCCAGAGGCTGAATCTTAAATCTAGATCCACACAAGTTTTCGACAAAGTGTAAGCTGAATATTTATGAGCTCGAAGTTACAGATGTAATGAAGATGTTCGGAAAAATATAAATGGCAAACGAAGTGAGGAAATATTTCGTCTTTTCATAAGAAGTTTGGACAAATTTGTATCCCCTTATGGCTCGTATGTTTGTATGCAGAGTTAGAAACTCGTATGTCAGACAGTATAAACAAGATTCGTGACTCAAACTTGAGAGTATCCTTCTGATATATACTCGTATACAACCCGAGCAAAAGTTTGTTTGATTCATCATAATATGCTAGTATTAGTACCTACAGATAAACCTGACAAACCAGTGTACGGCTTTTGGAGATGGCCAACTGTAATTTTCTTGAAACTTACCCTTATTTAGGCAAAAAAAAAAAAAAACAAACAAACAAATTTAATGACTTCAAAATCATTTGAGATGGGCCGGGCCTATAATCTGTAAGTTCTCTCTTGGAGTGAGAAAATAAATTTTAGTTGGGTAATTGTTTTCCACCGCATACATTGGTAAACTAAGGCAATGAAGGGTAGGTATATTACTTTCTTGTCTTATTTAGACCACATCATACCACTGTTGGGCAAAAGCCACTCTCTTGGTATATGTTAATTTAAAATTGAGTGCCAAAATAAGAGAAAATACTACGTCCGCAAGAAATAAATATTCTTGTAGTATCTTTAGAGTCTAAACTATTTATGTCGGTCCGGTCAAATAAATTGAGTCTGATATCATTTCACGTCGCATCGCAGACTGCCGTACTATAAGACACGAGTTGTCATATTCCGCCTTTCGAGAAAGTTAACTTTATATTTGCTAAACACAACATGCCATATGGAGATAGAAACAATCTCTGCAAAGCAAGTTTCCTCCAAATCTGTTTTTGAAACACAGCACAAAATGTAACTTCAATATTTGCTTAAGCGAGTTGTCAAGTGTGTCTTTTGAACGTTTCGAGATATGAAATATGCTCGTAGTTTGTACAAATAGAGCTATTTGGTTGCGAGATTGGATTGGAACATTTAAAAATGATTAGGCCAGAAATTCTAGTTGATTAAATGCTTAGCATGAAATTGACTACACTGTATGCGGTATTATTCATATTTCCTACTTTATAATCCATTTACCAACTTAGTTAGTGCTGTTTCATACACTATTTAGACTGAAAGAGTATGGGACGAGTTGGGTGGCTTACTAACCTGCAGAGTAACAGTAAATCTTGGAGGAATCACTCGTTACGACTCTGCGGCGGAACTGGTCTCCAGGTCTTGGCCAGGCGGACCATGCCAGCAGCATCTAGAAGTCCATAGGCTATGTCTAGATGACAGTAGCCGGAGGAGTGTGAGAGGTGGTGGGTGGATAACTAACCTGCAGAGTAACAGTAGATCTTGGAGGCACCACCCGTTGGGACCTGGGTGCTGCCAACTCGCATCTCCTCTGCGGCGGGACTGGCCTCCAGGTTTTGGCCAGGCGGACCATGCCAGCTGCGTCCAAAAGACCGTAGCCGAAGGAGTGGGAGACGTTGCGACCAACACCGTTGACGCGCCATTCGCCGCCAGTGCTTAGGCGCTCTGGTCTTGCTGTTCTGACCACTGTGGAATAAAAAATATGTTTAGGATTTCTGTTAAAATTCTTGCTCATAGAGGACACGATCGATGCAATAGAGTTGTAATTTTATCATTAGTAGAGCACAAAAGCATTTGTCTTCTTTTCTCCATAACGATGTAGAAATATGCTCATCTCAAAATCTCAATAGTGCCAAAAACGACGGCAGTAAGTTTCGGTCTAGGAAGTAAGTAAGTACATTTCTTTGAACTATACATTTTGACCTCTGAAGGCTTAGTAACAATTACATAACTGTATACGTAAGTATAACTAGTAAGTAAATGTATTCAAAATAAATCTTGTACCTACCCTCATAAATAAGTATAATAGAAATGCCGTTTACAATATGTTTTAGAAAAAAAAACGTCTCTAAATTTGTTCCTAAACCACAGCCAAAAAACACGATTCTGTACATCTGCAATTACCTAATGAAAACATTTTAATATAACAACAGTATTGATTCTGTTGAGTGGTTTTTAGCGTAATTGCCCAAAAAGGAAAATGGCCTTTACGCAGATGCGAGCTTTTTAAAAATAATTGAGTGAACAATGGCCAAAGAAAAAGATCTATTTATACCAATGAGTTTATAAACAAAAAGCCTGGATATTTAATAATAATATATGTATGTTAGCGTTAAATTGTAACAACTGTTAGTTTACAAACTTACTCGTCAGTTTATAAGCTATCGGTTGGTTAGGTTAGGTTAGATTATAAATTTCCTAAGATAGATTATAATCTAACGGTTTATGGAATATTACGGTGACATAATAATAGCTACCTGCACTAAAATTAGAAATTAAATACCTAAAGATACTGTAAAAAAATATAAATAGGATAAAATATTTTACTATACCTTGACGTTATTTATTTTTAAAAAACGGTTCTATGAAATTGCATTAGCTTTTATAGCTTTACTGATTTATTTTACTATACCTTGACGTTATTTATTTAAAAAAAAAGGTTCTATGAAATTGCATTAACTTTTATAGCTTTACCTACTGATTGCATTATGTGATATCGAAAAAGGATTTACTTTCATTGAATGGATCGAATTTTATGTTTTGTTATAGCATAAAAAACATTGTTCACTTTAAAGTGGAAAGCTTTAAAAATGAGTGAAATGCAGTCATGCGTAGAACACACGCTAGAAATTTTAGTTGAAAATACAGAAAGAGAAATATTTTTGATGAAATAGAATTGATTAAATACTTTTCATACTACATGAAGTCAGCTAAATTAAAATTTACGCTTGAGAAATAAAATATTAATATTATGTTTATTATTATTTTTTACAATTAAATCGAATGAATTGTAGAACATCAAATAAAATTCATCATGCTCCAATATGTTGCAAGCATGTCACTAAACTTGCATCAAGAATTGACTTTATGAATGTGCCCTTATATACAATTACCTAATGTCATGAAGCTCCTCATACACTACACATACACATACATTCCCACTTACACGCACACACAGCCTACCATAACCTTGTTCTTTTTTTATTTTTTATTTTTGTTTACTACCCAATATGTAAATTTAATGTGATGAACTCTGTTATTGGCTATTTAAGTTTTTTAGATTACCGTTTGTTTGTAATAGTGAAATAATTGCTGTTGAGTTCACAATAAAGAAATTAAATTAAATTAAATTAAAGAAGGAGTGAGATGATGGTTCCTAAATCATGTCAATGTAACAAAAAATCTGCAACTGAAGCATTAAAACATGAACTTTTGCTACAATAAACAAACATTTGTCTTTCACTCAAAGCCATGGCTCAAAGCTAAATATTGACAGTACCGTGATTTAATTAGCTTTGGGTTACAAAACAACGGTAAAATATCCCATGTTGATCCCTACGGCAATCAAATCTCCTGACATGTTAATTAGTTGTATGTGAAGCTCGAATGTCCAAACCATGGTGCAGACACGGAAGGTGATACTAATGCTTAAAATATATATGGCGAATAAGTGGCGTTTTTTTAGTTGATTGATCCTATAAAGGATCTGCCAACCTGGTTTCAGGACGTCCTAAACTACGTCGGCAGAAATTGGATGAGAATGGCTGAAGAGCGTGCGGTTTGGCATGCCATGGGAATGGTAGTGGCCTATGTCCAGCATCGGACTGATACAGGCTGATGATGATGAGGTATATGTTTAACGCACCAATATGCTGCATGTCTCTCCAGGTGAGGTCGCGGTTGGCTTGCAGAGCTAGCGCGCAGATCCCAGCTGCTAGCGGGGCTGATGCAGATGTTCCAGTGTGGCCCGTCGTGCAGGAGTGGTGTAGGTCTGTTGTCACCACCTGGTATAAAAAATGGCAAATAAGAAATTTAAATCGTGGGCAGGTTGAAGCTATAATCTTAGGATACTGTTCCATCGGTCTACCAACTCCGGGACACGAGACGTTTATTGGGATTATATCCTTACGTTGTTTTTCTTCAACATTTATAATGCGAACGGCTAAGGTGTGGAACTCCCTGCCTGCGCTGCGCATCTGTTTTCTGAACGTCATAAACTGGGCCCTTTTAAGGCAAGAGTGAATAAGCATTATCTAGGCAAACATGCTCCATCATCGTCTACATCTTCACTTTCCATCAGATGAGATGGCGGACAAATGATTTGCCTATTTTATTAATAAATATAAAAACCTATAAACCTACACCTACTTACCTACTGCTCTGAACTTATTTCAACAAATCTGGTCAAGGACAGGAAAATCAATACTTGCGATGTTTTTTTACGAAAGTGCTATTAGTTTTGACCTTTTTATTTCCTTGGCGCAATCCCAACCACATCCAGACATCCACTCTGGACTCGTCCTAATATTTGTACAGTCTAGAACGTTTGCTTAGCCTAGTTAAGAATAGAATCGGATGTAGTCTCGCCTTAATTCGTCTTAGGCGATATAACAGACATTTTCTTTTTTCGAAAGAATTGATCTTTTCTTTTTTATTGGAATTTCTCGTGCACGCATTTTCTAATTATATTTGTTAATGTATAAAAATAATACCCAATGTATGACAAAAGCTTGCACACTTGAAATAAAGCATCTATCATTTATTGGAAATAAATAAAATACATCTTTTTATTATTATTTCAGTTTAGTTAAGAGACAAAAAAAGAAAACAGTGAAATATAAATTGGCAATCCAATTCTTCGCCCCACGGGGCCAGAATCTCGCAGAAAATGTGCGTATGTAAGTATATGTATAGAAACGATTTTACGCAGATATATTATTCGCGTTAAAACGAAGTGATATTTCTATCCAAGTAGCATGAGTGTTGTGCTTATTGTCGTATAAATCAGTAAGATTCCCCAGATGTAAGAGAAACATTACTGTGAAGAGTGTGTGATGAAATGATGTCATTATTTCTGAGGAAAACACTTAACGTTGAAATATTACACGTTTTGTTATTTAATTATTTTATTTCTGTATTATTTGATATTGTTAAAATATGACACATTTTGACTGTAATTATTTATAACATTAGTTTTATGTATGATTTGAAATAACTTTGATGTCTCAGTAGAATTAGGACGTAGACCATGGGTCATGGTCATGGGTGTAGTGTAGACAGTTGTTTCGAAGGATGAAATAATATGGGAGTAAATGCTTGGTATAATAAACAGTGTGAGTAGTGTATCTCTATCTCTATTTATTCTAATCTTAATTCTTATAAAATAATTCTAAAAAAAATACCCCGTTCGTATTTAATGCCTACATTGATAGTAATATCACGTTCCCAGATTATCCTTTAATCTTATTTGCGTTATACTCTTAGGAAAAACAGACTCTGAAAACATTTCGGAATGAATCCCGGGCGAAAAAGACAGCGTACCGCAAACTGATAGGGGTTGCTCGGGTTCCTCAGTCAACGAAACTGGACAATTTTCACCAAGAAATTCTTTCGGGAATCGAATAAGAAATTTTGTTTTCCCATTAAAATAATAAAAATAATTTGATTAAATGAGAGATTAAAAATTACTGCGCTCTTCAAAAGTTTTATTTCCTAGCGTAAATCACTTAAACAGGGAGATGTTTAAAACTGCTTAAAGTATAGGTACATCAAAGTGAACCATATGCCTACAATTTTATTAACTCTTTTCAAAGTAACAAAAAAGTGCGTTTTATCATGTCCCAAACATTTTCTTACAACTTATAGGTAAACTACCTACTAAACTTTTGATTGCCCAGTGCCTATTCCCTCAAGTTCAAACATTCTTTACCATCTTAAACAAAAATGGCTTAGGCTTAGGGAATTTATTCAAATGACATGATCCCATTCCTTCGCCGCACTTTGAGGATTAAACAAAGGGTTATAGCGCCTATTGCCATTCGAAGATTGGAACAGGTACGGCGAACCAAGCATGCATTGCTTGTTTTAAAAGACCGAAGAAAAGCTTTAGGCGTTGATGAGGAGCAGTGAAAGTAAACGGTCGTCGCTATTTGTTTAAACATCGAGTAAAAGAGCCATTTCCATTCGAAGATTGAAACGGATAACGGCGAAGCAAGCATCCATTGCTTGTTTTAGATGACCGAAGAAAATCTTACGGCGTTTAGAAGGAAAAGTGGATGCAGCCTTTCGTCGCTTGTTGCATACGATTCCGTAATAGAGCCATTCCTGTATCCGACAATCTCAAGAAACGATGCTAATATTGGAAATCTCTTCGGATCGCTTTGGGTGAGGTGGAATAAAAGTTACCTGAGATTGTTTTGCCCAGTTTAAGAAAAAAACGCTTTCCGCTGTAAGGGGCGATAAAACGTTTTGTTGTTTGGTGTTTTTATAAGGCGAACGCTGAATATTTTTACTGTGGAAAAAGGTCAGTACAATAGATAAATACGCTGCGTGCCTTTGGAAATATTGACAGATCCATCGATTTAAATGTTTTAGTTTAGGAGAACACTTTCGATATGTCACAAAACCTCTTCTTACCTTTCTTCTTTTTTTCAAATGATTTTAAAGTCTGCAAATTTTGCACTTTGACGCTGACGATGTCAAAAAATCTACATAGAATATTCCTTGTTTTCTTGATTCTCACCTGTTTTTCGTTTAAAGCGCCACTACTGTATGTCGCGGCGAGGGTAGAGCTGCACATTTCTGAGTACCACGGCACCTCTCCTCTCTCCGTAGCTGATGAGATGGAGAGCGTCCAGATAGAATTGGTGTAGCCATCGCAGTTGCAGTTGTCCTGTTCCCTCCCGCCGTTGCCTGATGCCCATACGAAGATCGAGCCCTTGCCGTTACGACCCTATGGAAAAGTTTACGATTATAATTTTTGAAACATCATTATTGGCTTATATAGGTACATCTCCATCGAGGGACACGTGTTTGTAACTAATACTTATTTTTTACTAGTAAAATTTGGGAACGGTAACTGAATAGTACAGGCGAGGACTTCAATAATACGATTTCCGCCGAGGCTTACATAGTATTTTTCTCAAATTAATTCAAGGAAATACATAAATAAAAAATCTATGGCGTACAGCCTCAGTGCTAGGTCAACACAAATGCAAATGGTTGAAACTAAACGCAAGTGTACTTAGAAAAACAAAGTTTTGGCATGAAGTCATGGCGTTTTGGACTTTGCTGGACAGTTTTAGCATGGAGGAATGGGGTTTTGTACTTTGACGGAGCGCTTTGTTGTTCAAATTTTAAAAAAGACGAGTTCTATGAAAAAAATAAAAAGGTTTATTTTTTTTAAATTGGAGAAACCGTAAATGTCAAAGTTTGCGTATTGATTTTGCATAAGGAATAAGACTATTTTCATGCAAGTTTGAGAAAATGGTTTTATATTAGACTATACGATGGAAACTTCACATGCTACCAAGAACGAAATCACAAAACATTGTAGGTTAAAGTAGGTATACCTAGTACGTAAGTCTGCGATTCGAAAATTTAATGTTCGATATGATAAAAGTACTCGGTATGAGAGAGAGCCATAGAGGAGAGTGAAACCTTTTTATCCGCATCTGACTTTGATGTGAATTTAAACACACATATGAATAGCCACATGATATGAAAACATTTAACTTATTAGCAATTTACACCGAAAACTTGTTGCTCAAAACAGAACTTTCCTTTGCTTAAAGCTAACGAAAGGCAAACCGGATGGCAAACTTTACTATAAATACTCGCGCCAAATTAGCTGGAATTAACTCAAAAGAAACATTTTGCAACATTTCCAGGGATTTTTCTAAGTAAATAAAGCTCAAAAGTGCGAAAAAAAAAAACTGTTAACTTTCTAGAATTGAACTAATTAATAGATAAACAACTTTCGTCGAGATGAAATAAACATAGACTGTGATAGCAATATAAATAGGTAGTTATAGTAAAGTTGTCTTTGTAATATTGCCAGCGCCTTTAAGGTATCTGCGTGAGCTCCATCATCGACTATGCCTACGTTTATTATCAAAAACAAACCCATTGCAAAGGGGTTAAAAACTGAGAACTAAATGGCGCCACTGTTGAGTGTTCCTTTTTCCTGTGATTGGTCAGTAATCTGTCAATATCAATATCAATGTCAGTTTTGTGTCTTCTCATTGGTCTCTTTTGGAACACTCAACAGTGGCGCCAACAGCAATTAGCTTTGCGTTTTTATCCCAATTGTTTTTTTTTTCATAATGTTTTTTCTATTTAGCCAGTGATGCCCCACTGCATGGCGAAGGCTTCCCCTTTCTCGCGATCTTAAGCCATATTTGCCCAGTCTTTTCAAAATGATATAGAATCATCGCGCAATCGTTTCCACGGTCTTCCTCCTCGCCAGCTTCCAAAGGGGATAATAGATTCCTAATGGGCTAATGGCCCATCTATCTGAGTGCTCTTCTAAAAGACATAATAAAACTTAAACTTTTGAAAAACACGTTTTTTTTTTAAGTATAAAACAGTCTACTCCTAACCAAGAGCAGTCAAGAGTTCTTGACCATACCGTGGAAATAGCGTACAAAATAATTGCATCGTTAAAGAAATTACTCTAGTGTCGCCGGGTTAACGCACACCCTTCACTAACTTACTGTATGCGAGCGCACTGCAGTTTAAATCTAATCTAGAGAGAATAGAGGCGAAATTGTATTGGCGTGTACTGGTAACAAAATTACAGTTTGCGAATTTAGCGCCACCACCCGTTGTGACTTTTCATTAACTCGGCTCTACTGTTCAGGGATGAACACCGGATAATGGTTATGTTTAAAATACGTTATGGTTATTTCTGGATATAAAATATAAGGACGTGGTCTTGGAGAATTGGGTGAACTTTTTCAAGCAAGTCAAATCGGTGGAATATTTAGATTTTAGCGTACGTTATATTGTATTTCTTCCATTTTAAACTGGGAGCTATAGAAAAACATAGAATGTTCCAGCTGCCCTTCCTCTCTGGCATACCTACTGTAGAAGTCGGAAAAAGGGATTCGACGACGGCTGACAACTTGGCACTATAGCGATACATACACATTACAATCTAACATTACCCTCAATACTTATAAGACGTGGCGAAAAAGCCTTTTACTAGGCGTTCTTCGCTCTGCCTACCCCGTACGGGATGAAGGCGTCACTTTATGTTTGTTTGTAATTTTTTTCATGACTCACATTTAACACAGCCCTGGCCTTGTTATGTATAAACTGGGCGGCTCAGACCACAAATTTTTATACGTACGAGTTTTATAATTTTTCACCGTGAATCCGGTGCGCTTCTTTATGGGGGTGCAAAAAATTCTGCGAGCTTTTTTATTTTTTTAAATGCTCTGGTGGTGAGTGTACGGAATTAGTTTTTGCGCTAAGGTTGTAAAACTGAAAATTAATTAGATTTGCATAGAGTTTCGGGACATATTAATATTTTTTCGAGTATCTTTCCTTGTTAGACTGGGGTTCATAATAAAATTTAATAGCATGTACCAACTGCGTCTTTCTAATACAAGCTAGAGCTAGAAGAAGAACCCAATCTACTGTTGGGTCGACAAATGCGTCTAAGGCGATGCAAAATTTTACTAAAATTCACCTAACACAGACGGAAAAACAGATAATTAATTAACTGTTAATACCCCGATGGTATTGACATGATTTAAATGTATTTGTGCAGTAAAAAATAAATCACACCCCCTTGGCATGGTAAATATAAATATATAAATTAAAATATTCTTTTAATGTCATAAACCAAACCATGATTAAAGATTAATGAAACCCTAAAAATGAAATAAGCAGAATCCCAGAAGGGCAAGTTATTAAACAATTTGAAATAAGGTCAGCAAAGGTCAAATTTCGCTTTTCGGGCTATTAAATATTTCGAGGAAACGTTTAAAATGAAGCGTCAGAGTGGCACTCAGCTAATGGACACAACTTAATTAAATTTCATTTTTATTGTGTCCATTTACTTAGTAACGAAAATTAAAATTAAATATTTATTCTTTCTTTGAGACCTACTGTTTCATAAAGATTTTTTATTGAGATAATCGTAAAACGCTAGTTTAATATTACGTCTCAAGATTAACTCTGTAGCCTAGACTAGTTCCAATAAAAAAATACAATAGATCAAATATTAGATAAGTAAATGCTTACTGAAAATGTCTAACTAAAGTGCTACAATTTTTGTGAAAATTCGTCGAAATGAGCTGAAAAGTACTAGGTTAAGCCTTGTTAAACCTCGGATTTCATTGTGAAGTATGTCCCGTTGTCTCACTTGGCAACGTGCAATTAAAGCCCAACTGGACTTTATGAAAAATAAAAAGAAATACGCGGTACGCTGAACAATTTAACCATGAAAATAATAGGTATTACTTCAATGCTACAATGACATCTATAAATCATTCGAACCACTTCTCTTCCTTCAGAAACTGTAAAAGCCAGCCGATAGTTTAAGCGAGTTTATCCGAGAGTTTAAGCGTGTTGTTGTGGTTACCCATACATTTCTGGGTTGTCATCATCATAGGAATACCACATCAAAGTTACGCTTTTATCCCTTACGGGGTAGGCAGGGCGCAAAACAGAGGGCAATTCTAGATTGTAATGTGTATGACAACCCATTATTATAAAAATACACATTTGTATCCAAAATACCCCCAACGTGTACTTGATATCTGTCAACACTTTAAGCTAAAGTTATTTGAGCAATTTTGCTAACAAAACGCCAAGTAAATTGACAAGGAGCTCCGATTTACCATCGCGACAGTTTCCACTAAATTGGCGTCGAGTTACATCGTGGCTTCGCTGGTTCTTTTGCAGAACAGATGATTATATAGTGAACGCAAGAGACAAATCGGCTTATTTATCAATTCGTTATGTTGATGAGTAAGACAATCAAAAAACAAAACTGAGCAAAATCTAACATAGTGAAAATGTGATGTAAACGGGTCCCGACTAAAATCCTTCGAAATTTTTAAACAAGTTCTATGTGACAGGATTATAATTAGTCCGTCTATCCTGCCATCCTTTTCTGATCGCTTAAGACGTGAAATGACTGATATGGTTTTATTTTAGTTAAATCTTGTTTACGCCGAATGGAATTGGCTACTTTCCAACTAGTCAAATCAGCAACTTTTTATGAAATGTCAAAAACGCTTTTTTGTATGAAAATAGTAAATTATGACGTCACATTTTAGTAAATATTGACTAATCAAATCAATAACTTATAATACTTTTAATTCGATTGTTAAAATCGGAATGTGCATTTTTTTTAAAATGATGAATGAAATCCACAATATTTTTAGCCATCAGTTTTAAGTATAAACGTTTTGAATTTTTTAAGCTACCCAGTCAAGTACCCAATTGTGGCCAATATCTACGTTTTTGGTATCAAACCACTAGCGGAACTTTCGGCAGTCGGCAGTATTTGTGATTTGGGCTACGCCATGACGTAACGTTGCGTTTGTGGACGTAACCTTCCGCTGACGTAGATGGACCTATATACCCTTTCGAGTAGATGTATCCGATGAAGCTTATTTGCTCCAAATGTGTCTGTCTTTAGGTGAATTACGGGTCTTAGTTACTGCTAAACGCATGTCAATAATAAATAATCCAGCAATATTCACTAAAACCCTATCTCCTCTCGCCGTATATAATCTATCGCCGCCATATAATCCGACGCAGCGGTTCGAGATCATGTTTTACGGCCCGTCAAATCCATACTATATTTATTAGACCGCATGACGTTGATTCCTGACCCTGCGTCCATTGCAGATTTCGATATTGACATACGAGCACGGACAGATTGACTGTTTATTACTCGGTCGGTCATGGTACGATTGAACGGGTTTGTTGTATATTAATAGTACCTTACGATACAAGTGCGGTGCGTTGATAGTTACAGCCGAGGCGATATTGCTAGCCCGAGCCGTAGGCGAGGCAGCGCTTTTTTTTTAGGCAAAGGCACAAAAACAGTCAGTATTACTAATAAACTAAATTAATATTTTTATGTATTTGTTACAGATAAATGGTTGAAATTTATTGTCAAAATGAATTAAATTAAAGAATGAAATGTTTATTAATTATATTTAATCTCCCAAAGTTTTTATTCATAAAACGTTTACCACTTTTGTGATATAAAAACTCTTTGCTAAGATTTAAAAAAGTTATGTTCAATAAACAGTTCGTTTCACCTAATAAAATAAAACTCGTGTGTTTTACAGCACTCGTGCATTTTTCATTACGATTACGCACAAGTGCGTAATAAGATACAATACAATATTGAAATTGGTGTAATAAGAGACCCTTTACGAGCAAATGTGTTATAAAAGCTTTAATAATTTGGTACTTAATTGTCCAAAATAAGTAGTGAAATGAAATGACAACCCGTCTAGAGTTAATTTTTCGAGTCAACGGGCGACCCAATTAACCCCGGTGGTGGCTTTTGTACCTTTAGGCCTTTGACATGGTTTGTGTAACGACCACTATCAAAACCGGGATCAACAGCCTAACGTACCGAAGCACGGAATCCTTTTATCAGACAATTCAACATGTATCGTCCTAACCTAAATTCTGAATTCACAAACATCAACCCGTTGCAATAGAATCCACGACCTCCAGATCGGAATCCCTTGGCTCAGACCACTAGATCACGGAGGCAGGTATAGAAGAATTCGTAGTATTCTTACCTTCGTAACTCCTTCAATGAAAGCCCTAGTAGCCAGCTCGCCTGGTCCATCAACAGTCTTGCCATCATCATCAGGGCCCCAGGAGGCGCTGTAGATGTCCACGTGCTGAGGGTTCAGGCTCAGCGAGCGGGCTTCCACAGCGTCTGTGACGTCACCGTCCAGCATTCTTACACCTGCAGAAGAAAAGAAGGAGTTAGCCCTAATGAAGCCACTCGGGCTATGATGCGCACTGTACACTTCATTTATTTGCGTTATCTATTTCCTTGCGCACTTTACAGCGGGAAAGGACAGGAGTCGCATTTTTGAACCGTTCGAATCGAAAACTGAAAGCGCATACGAAATTCCTTCGTGCACGAAATTAATTTCTATCACACACGTTTTTACGTATTTTTGAATCAGTAGAAATCTGTGTTGCCAATAAAGTCTAATCCCATAACTTGTTTCCTTTCTACGCAGAAATATACCTACATTACCTACTATACCACCACCGCCACTAACAAAAATCTTTGATTACAAAAACCGGTAATGAATCGCAGAGAAACGGAACGTAAATTCAAGTAAATTAAAAAGTTAAAGTGTCACTTGTCAAATGATTGTCTGTCTCACTTCCGCGACCACAGAGTACTTGAGTTTCGAGTAGTAGAAAATACAACGAGTGGTTTAGACCACTCGTTGCAGGATTCGTATACGTATGAATGTTCAAAAATAGTGATTTTGGAATTTCGCATGCGAATGTGGCTTTTTCGTATGCGCATTAGCGTTCGAGTGGTTCAAAAATACGGCTCCAGATATTAATCATAGTGAAGTATGCAACGCGTTTACAGTATACGCATCCCTGCTGGTCACTAAATTTAAAAAAAAAAACTTCATAAGTGCTTTATGATGTCATACGTGGTCATACCCGACCTCAAAGCCTTAAACAAAACCTCGTTGGTCAAACCCGTACTCTCGCCCAATGACGTCAGGCGAAGCGAGCAAAAGTATAAACTTTTGATCCAGGATTAGACCGTGATCGTGAATGAAAAATGAATAACGGAGTACAGTACCGGGCAATTAATTTGCACTTCGACCCCTGAATATTACAATAATTATTAATAGTGATGTTTGACAGTCGTTGAACAGTCACCAAAGGAGACATGGTCAGGCCCGCTTGAAACGGATGAAATTATTTCAAGAAATAATTTATGGATTTTCATGAAATTTCGTGTATTTTCACAATTCATTTACTGCAACAAATATACGAAATTTTATAAAAGTCCATACATAATTACATGAATAAATTACATCCGTTTCAAGCGGTTCTGCCCAGCAATCGCCTTGTACAACAAGTGCGACAGAGATGACGCTCTACGAAGTCAATCTTAGCCAGTGTGCATTATTTATAGCCGTTTACTGTAAAGGCTGTGCGGAAAACATGTTCATTTATTTATGTAACCTTCCAATTATTTCACCTGTAGCCTGAAAACCTTTTTAGTAATAAGTTTAGGCTTTGTGACTTACTTAATTTAACATACCTACTTAAAAAAAGTAGGCAACCGATCGTTTATTGCAATAGTTTTTTTTTGTACGCAACGTTGTTGGCTTTGAAAGAGTGCAAAACGTCCAACTGCTTTATTTTCTTCTGTCGTATGGGTATCAAGTCTATCGACCCGATGTACTCTGGTGTTAGAGTTTTTAAACCGCCTAAATGCACAGCTAATAGGCCTCTGACATGGTTTGTGTAACGACCACTATCAGCGACCGGGACCGACGGGTTAACGTGCCCTCCGAAGCACGGAATCCTTTTTCTTCTCGGACAATCAGGTGATTCAGCCTGGAATGTCCTAACCAAACTGGGGAAAATCTCACAAAGTGATAAATTAACAAATGTCAACTTTGTGCTCCCCCCCTGGGAATCGAACCCCGGACCTCCGGATCGAGAGCCCATGGCTCAGACCACTAGACCACGGAAGGCAGTTAAAATAGTACTGCTTTATTAAAATAGTCTATTCACTTCCAAAAATTTCGCGCAGGAGTTATTCAAACCCACGACCTTCAGCGTACCGTGCCGCTGCTCTAACCGCTGAGCTACCTTGCTTTGGAATACTCCTGGTTAAATAAGTGGTTCCATCAAAGGTCTTAAGTTGACATTACAGCGCCATCTCTTGAACAATTTTGCAATATCGCGAGTCAAGTTCGCTTCTGCACAATATGTACCTACACCAATTACCAATACAACAAAGACCTCATTACCCAGCTATGCAAGTGACAGTGTAACATTGCAGTAATAAAGACAATATCCATCTACTAGGGAAGTGATAATAACTTAGCAGCAGACTTGAGTATGCACCATCTGGCGCACTCAAACACGCCTTGTGTTAGCTAGTCAAATACACGGGGTATTCCTGCTTGCACCAGCATTATATTACGAGAGGTTTTGAAATTAGATTATTATGTTTAACCCTGCCGTCGAAGACTATTTATAATATTCACTGATTATCAAATTGGACACATTCAATTTTATTTTTTGGCAAATCTATGATTTAATACAAAATAAATGTAAACGATTGCCAGGTATCAAACTACGAGCACAACAAAATATGTATGTGTAGCTCTTAAATTAAAACATATAGCATTTTATTATGAGCTTTACACATTTAGTCGCATTAAAAGTCATGCACAAGGTTTGAAAATAAATAACCTCAGAGAATAACAAAATTTGTATATGATCAAACAATTAACGAGCTATCATTCTGTAACTAATTGTTTATTCCCCAATCAGTTTGTCTCGTGGAATGTGAAAATCGGAAGTAAAAACAGGCAAAGCAGTAATAATTCTCCTAAACTTCAAAATCTTATCAACTAGATGAAGCAGGAGTAAACCTTAGTTAGCTCATGTCCTTGTGTGTGCTTGACATACAGACAAGAATTCAGCTTACTTCGACCCACTAATATCTCAAAGACGGTCGCTTGAGGAATATTTATTTTAGGACTACTTTGAAACACCGAAATTAAAAGCACTTCTGACAAAATTCGGATGTATCTTTAGGGTCGCAAAAAATTATCGTAATTTTATTTTTGTCGAGTATTGAGAACGAGGCTCGTCGTTTCTGTTATTTTTAGCATATTTTGATCTTGCTTTTAGAAGTGCGTCGTCGAGATTCTCAAACTGCCATTACTGTGGTCAAGTAGGTAACCTTTAAAGCCGCCAATCTGTATGTAAGAAGGTACTTCGAAGCGGCTGTTAGGTATACAGTTTTTGCAGACACTGTTTATATTCAGATCTCTATAGTGTGTGCCAACGGAACTATAATACTACGAAATATCTCCTACGGCGTAGCTCTACGTTACGGGCTACGGCTACGCAGCTACGGGGATCGAATTTCCACCGAACTTGCTACGGTAGATACACAAGGGTGTTAATTTCCTCAACAAGTTTCCATTAGACGAGGTAGTTGATAGCGGAGTACAGGGTAGCATAGAATAAGAGGAAAAACCTTTTTTGAAAGTTTGAAACTTGGCTTAAATATTTCAAAAAATGCATTTACGGTTGGAAGATAAAGTCATACCTTCTGAAAATTAAATAAATGAAACATGTACAAGACGCATGTGCATACTTTGTTGACATAAGTGGTAATTAGATGTCGCTGTATAAATGAGTGTAATCTGGTAGTAAATTATAAATGGCGATGGTGAGATGCATTCTGTTTTGCATATACCTAACATATGAATGATTTGGACATTGTAAGTCAAAGGTGGTATAAGAACAACAGTAATAAAGTATACTCAGGAAGTAAAGTGGTTGTGTTGTAGTATAGAAAGTTTTAGCTACAGTGCTAGGTAGGCAGTGCAGTGTACCCCAGGGCCAGAGCACAGGCTTTATTCACCTATTTCCTTTGCTACCCATTTAAAGTTCGGCTGTATGTAAATAACGTACAGACTATCCTACATTTAGTTATCAGTACCGAATACGCGGTTTTGATTTTATTACTTGTAATCATTTTAACCGATGAAATACATTAACCTAAAATACAAAAAAGCTTAAAAACAAAAATATTATCAAAGGTAAAGTTTCCAATACAAAACGCTATCTATACCTTTTTGTCCAAGAAAATAGTGAGGAAAAATAATATACTTCACACGCGAAAGTTAGATGATAAAAAATCACTTCACTTATGATGAGGAAATCACTTTATTTTAAGACTGAACTCAAGTATTACTTAAACTGATTAAACTTGTTATGTCGTAAACAAGTGATATAAAACGTTATGTCGATCACATAACTATAAGTTATTCTTTTATGGGTTACTTTCAAGAAATGAAATGTACTTGGTTATAGTATAAGTAATACTTACTTATTTGATTTATTGGACTGGACAACATAAAGTAACTGTTTATCTTGATACTGATTATTGGTAAAAACCCTAATACATACATACATATAATCACGTCTTTTTCCCGGAGGGGTAGGCAGAGACCACATCTTTCCACTTGCTACGATCCTTACATACTTCTTTCGCTTCGTCCACATTCATTAATCTTTTCATACACGCTCGTCGGTTTAGGGTACTCTTGACCTGACCTTTCTTTAGGACATCCCCGATTTGATCCAGGTACGTGCGTCGAGGTCTTCCCCTTCCAACATTTCCATGCACACTCGACATAATATATCTTTTTAGTCAACCTGCTTTCATTCCTCTAAATACGTCTGATTTTAGTATTATTAAAAAACTATTTAAAAGCATTTAAAATATCATGATTTTTATTATTTTGAACGGGATTATTACCGCGATTGTATTTATTATTACCTCGATACTTCAAAGCAGTTGCATGATTCATGGTCACGAATCGCGGTAATCCCTTTCAAAATAATTGAACAACCACGAAAATCTCAAAACTAAAATATTTGAACAAGTATCGTATATAACTAATTAAAAAAAAAACTTGAACCATATTTTTAAAACTGATTGGCTGAAATACTTCCAAGCACTCCTGATATTTATAATAAATAAAATATGTATTCTGAAATATAAACGCTTCTGATCTTCAAACAGTTAATTTCCTTGTATTGTTAAAATAATGACGACGTTGTTAATTATGAAACATGTTCATCATTAAAATTTACCTCTTAATTGGTTTATCCTCTTTGTAACAGAATTTCATTTTATTAAATTGGAATTTAAGATAACATTAAATTTTGAATTTGGTACAATTTATTGAGAAACACAATCACGGAAAACATATTTTCCCATGCCAACTCAAGTAAGTATATATAGTCTCGCTCGATTCTATTATATCGCTTCTTAGGCATTCTTTTGTCTATATAAACAGGCATAATACAATATAGGACAAAAGTTCTCTTATCTACAACACTAGTACCAAAAGCGACTCCAACAGCACATAAAGAGTTATTTGCCGTTGCAGGCACCTCCCCCGCGCACCTCGTCCCGTGCCTATTTGAATCTATCATGTCGTATCTTAGATATTCTTGAGTCAATATGGGAATAGGCCAATAAGTATAGGACGAAAGTCCTCTTACCTCAAACACTAGCACCAAAAGCGACCCTAACAGCACATATAGAGTTATTTGCCGTTGCAGCTACCTCCCCCGCGCACCTCGTCCCGTGCCTATTTAGTCTATCATATCGCTTCTTAGAACTTTCAATGTCTATCTTAACAGGCATAGTACAATATAGGACCAAAGTTCTCTTACCTCCAACACTAGCACCAAAAGCGACCCTAACAGCACATATAGAGTTATTTGCCGTTGCAGCTACTTCCCCCGCGCACCTCGTCCCGTGCCTATTTAGTCTATCATATCCCTTCTTAGAACTTTCAATGTCTATCTTAACAGGCATAGTACAATATAGGACCAAAGTTCTCTTACCTCCAACACTAGCACCAAAAGCGACCCCAACAGCACATAAAGAGTTATTTGCCGTTGCAGCTACTTCCCCCGCGCACCTCGTCCCGTGCCTATTTGAGTCTATCATGTCGTATCTTGGCTGGGGGTCCGTGTCATGCGAGTTTACGTCGTATGACGCCATCGGATCCTGGGGACAAAATACAGAATTAATTAGATATAGGTAGGTACTGATAAGTAATAAAATATAGACACGATATACGATGGTCATCATTCATCACAGAAACGAACATTAATAACACCAATATCTAATCAAAGGTAGTTTTTTTTTTCATGTGTAACCGTTGGTTAATATATTTTGGTATTAGTTTTCTTTGCTGGTTCCATTATAAAACAGACTATGATGTGGTGGCAAGAACATATAACATGTTGGCTTACAATATTCTGGCTGGAGTAATATTTTCCAGATATTTTCTTATAGTTTTAGTTAAGTTAGGACAGTAAATGAACCCAAAAGGTATTGAGAATAAAAAAATAAAGACCGCCATGCCACAAAGACAGATACAAATTAGTTGAAAGTAAATACGTAAGAGCAGACTAATAGGGAATTAAGGAAAAACATAGGAAAATGTCCGTTTACACTCATTAAATGAATCTGTGTCATTAGATACCTTAATGGAGAAGGATATTTTCTGGTCAAAATAAAACAAGAGATGTTTTTGTCAAAAAAAAAAAAATAACTTGTTAACTATGGTTGTTGACTCGACAACAGACTCGATGAAAAAATACTATGGAAAATAACTGTTATTTTTACGTCTGTTGTTCGTAGTTACCGGTCAAAAAATATAGCTGAAATATGTAGGTATTAAAAATACTTACACATATAAATATATATATATCTGTACGATCAAAGAGCAAGAAAAATCATCAATTTACTGAAATTCTATCTGCGGACACCCGTAAATGGCTTTGTTGATATATTTTTATGTATTACCTATTGTAACCTAGCTGTAGGTGTTCTGAAAAAATAAAAATAAAAATAAAAATAAATAAAATAAAGCTTCATATTCTTCAGCAATTTTTCGCTTCTTGTAAAACAACATAGCTTTGAAATGCGTTTTTCATAGATTCGTCTGATACGCCAAAACAAAGCTGAAACTAAGCTTGCAAAAAGAATTCTAACGGATTTTACCTTTGTTTCATTTGTTTCAATCGACGTTTCGTCGAACCATTAGGGTTTTATAGAAAAGAATTCTTCTTTTTATTTACGATAATCGGATTGCTGTTATTAACCCGCTAAGCTACTACATCGCCTCTGACTTAACTGATTTACTCGTTTGGTGCATGTTCTGAATAGCATAATCAATTAATCATCTATCTTTCTATGTGGAGAGAAACGGGCACCAGCCTTCTTTTGAATGTGACATCTCGCACTGCGTTCGTCTGCCAAGCATATAAGTAATGGTCAGTTAGCCAAATACCACGCGATTAGGATAATAGGAATGCTCTACAGAGGACTATATGGATGGTGGCTGATATAGTGTAGTTTTGTCCTTCCAACGACAACTCATATAAAACATGTATTTTTTTGTATGAGCTGCCAGAAATCATCATTATTAGTGGACAACTAGGAAATATGACACTCCGTCGAAAGTCAAAGATGTTAGAGGCAGCTAATTGTAAGTAATTTGACATACAGGAGGTCAAATTTGGAATTTATTTGCTAAAGTAATTGCACAAAGAGGTTCGGGATAATTTCTGGAATTCGGTGAAGAGGGTATTCCAAGAACCCTCGACGGTTGTAAATGGTCACCGAATCCTTCTTAATTTGAGCACTTTACTGGAAACGTGAGAGATGACCTTTTAGAAGGATATTTTTTTGAACCTAAGTACCTTTTTTGTGTTTGTCACGATGATTGTTGGTTCAAAATCATAGTTAAATATGACATGCTAAATAGAGATTAAGAAATTTACCGTGATCAGCGTTATGCACATGTTGTTTGGCTTTTTCGGAAATCAAAAATTTGGCTGTGTGTGTAGGAAGTTGGTATTGAAAGTATTTGAACTAGGATATGAGAAGTTTAATATGATGTATGGTTATGATCATACCAAAATCCCAGACCATTTCAAATATACATTTTTGTTGTATTTGATGCGCCACAATAACAAAAATAAATTGAATTGTGTACGAGTAAATATAACAAGGGTTTCAGTGTATTGCAATTTAGGCGATGGGCTGACAACCCGTCACTATAGCAATATACATAATCATCATCTGTAATAGCCCTCGAAACTTGTCAGACGTGGCGGAACAATCTATGTTTAGGTCGTTTTTGCTCTGCCTACCCCATTAGGGATACAGGCGTGATTTTATATATGTATGTGTGTAAATATTACAAAGCTGCTGTAGTAACAAAAAAACATTTCGCTTAAATTCCGATAAGTACAAAGAAACCATCTCCACTAAGAAACAGCTAATCCATGTTCAGCATGGAAGTATTCGTTTTAGCTTAAGTTTCCATATATTCCGTTTAATCTGAAACTAGCGATACGATTTATTTGCCAGGTAAATGAGCCAGACGAGTTCAAACAAGAAAATAAAATTAAAGAGAATTACCCGATCGAGAATACGTGACCAAGTGTTAGGATAAACATTGACTAAAA
The DNA here is from genome assembly GCA_029255725.1 of Scrobipalpa atriplicella. NCBI lineage: Eukaryota > Metazoa > Arthropoda > Insecta > Lepidoptera > Gelechiidae > Scrobipalpa > Scrobipalpa atriplicella. Next base: position 29,030 of record JARACY010002438.1, read on the forward strand.
GCCTCGGCTTCAGGAAGGCTGTGACTGAAAAGCTTTGAATTACTAGGTTTTGTTTATGAAAAGAAAAGGGTCGCGAATTTGTGATGATGGTGAAGACTTGTTATTTTAAAGTTAGAAAACAGATGTGTTTTTGGGAAAAACTTATGAATTTCCAGTTGTTTCGCTTCATATTATAGAAATCAGTACGTAGGCAAGTGTTAGGATAAACATTGACTGAAAGCCTCGGCTTCAGGAAGGCTGTGAACTTTGGTGTTTCAGTTGAAATGTATTTGGATTTGGTTTTGATTATGAAAAGAAAAGGGTGCCTGTTTGTGATGATAGTGATTACCTTGTTTTTCGGATGTTAGGAAACAGATGTTTTTTGGAAAAACTTAGGAATTTCCAGTTGTTCAAATCAGTACATTGATTCCGAAACTCTCGTCTAAGGGTTTCGGTATATTTCAATTTAGGCGAAATATCAGCCTAACCCCACATACTTCGTTGAGCCTCAAGCCTTGTCAGATGTTGCGAACACTCCGAATCACAAGGATATCATAACTCTTATTTACTGCGCGATTCAATGTTCAAGAAGTCAAATTTCCTGTTAGTTTGCTGGAAACTACATCGTTCTTAAAATTCAGTGAGAGACGCAGGTTAAAGGCTATAATAGAAATAACTTAATCTAATTAAAACTATCTCCGACGTCCACAATCCGTAGTAAGCCAACTAGCTTACTAGCTTAATCTACTGGCAAGAACCCAAAAACCCCAAGTCCTAATTGCGAAGGACTTCGCTCTCCGTTATTTTCAGCAATGATCGCCTTCTAATGGGGGTCTCGATTTACGAACAAAACTTCTCGGTTCTTTGTGGCAATTTCATAGACTACAAAACATTTCGACCGCGTATTAGTCATTTTTAGTAGTAATTATTGTTGGTCAAGGAGCGATAGAACACGTAAAATCCATCGATGAAAACCCTGAGGGTTTCAGTGTATTGCTATCCCCTCAGCATTTTGTCAGTCGTGCCAGAAGAGCCAAGGCTGACGACGCTTCGACGGCTACAGTTGACCGGTGTCGACGGCTTCAGTCGACCGGTGACGCTGACGACGGCTCATGCCGTCGACGCGTCGACAGCTGCCAACAGGTGGCGACAACTGCAGTCGTACCGGCAAGTGCCGTTCGTCTGTTTGAAGCCTAATCGAGTTTTTGTCCATGGTTGAGATGAGGTGCATTGTGCTATATTGACCCAGACGTCATCATTATCTTCCTAGCCTTTTCCCGTATCTCTCGGGGTCGGCTACCTAATCTAGGTGATTGAACGAGGGTACTGGTTTTTACACAGAGCGACTGCCATCTGACCTCCGCAACCCAGAAGGGAAACCAGACCCAATCCTAGATTAGGTTACACACAACCTTTGAATTTCTTCGTAGGTGTGTGCAGGTTTCCTCACGATGTTTTCCTTCACCGTAAAAGCGCCGAATAAACGCACATATGAAATTCGAAAATCGAAAAACACATTGGTACGTGGTGGGATTCGAACCACGACCTCCTGCACAGAAGGCCGCGGCCCTATCCACTACACCATCCGGGCTATCATCTATATTGACCCAGACGTAAACAAAATAAAAAATATCTAAGTAGTCCACTTGTTCATCCGCATGTCAAATCAGTTGTATGTCGTATAATATGTACAACCATGACTTTCGTCTTCCAAAGTTTCGAAGTTCTATAGTCTTTTGTGGCGATATGAAACGATAGCGGTGATTTGGCACTTGGCTACTGGCCAAATGGGTCAGTCGCGATTATTCATCGTATGTAGGAATGTTTTTAGTAAACGATGTTACAATGTTCTTTTGTGTCGGATAAATCTTCGTTTGAGGACTGTTTTGACCTTGGGTAACTTGGCTCCAGATAACATGAGGCCAAGGGGCTAAGCAAATTTCTTTAGCAAGTAAGCAAGATTTTTTTCCGATTTTATGCGCTTGTAACTAAAACGCGATTGTTTTAGTAGGTATTATGTAAAGTCATGTAAAGTGTCTTGTTTTCAGTTTTCAGTGAAAATTACATCTGACTTGGTCAATGTAAAAGTCCCCATGTCAAAGTCAATGACTGGGACTGACAGCTTAACTTCATAGGGCATCAGATGATTCCTGACATGAAAAACACTTTTTTTAAACTCAGGCCACTAGACTGCAAAGGCAGTCTGAACTAAAACTCTATCTCGATATCATTACTACCTATATGAAACAACGTTTCAGACAAAAATCAGATAATTGCCTGGTAAATAAACAATCTTACTCTCACATTACTGCTGATCAATAAACTAAACGTTGAAATAAACACGTATTGATCTCCGGTCTATAACAACAAAGATGAATACGAACTGCTCTAATGATAGGATCGGATTCTAACTAGAGGCAGAGATTAAAGCTTAATCAGGGTTGAAAGCTTTGTTTTAAAACAGTGTTTGGGCAAAGTAAACTTTCGTTGTACTACGTCAAGTATAAATAATTTAGCATTGTTTTCAGTTCGAAGTAATTTGTGAAAAAGCTTCTTAAATTTTTTATTTTCACAATTTACGACAAGCTCATCTTCACTTTTTTAACAAAGCCAGTTGTTATTTAATTTCGAGTTAAATCCCAGTCGCTTAGGTCTTTAAACCGCTAATATTTTTGGTTTACACAATATATCACACAGTACTACTAGGCAGTTTTAAAATTTTACCTGGGCCCATCGGGTCATTCGATAGACTTTAGGAAAATTTTGATCAAGTCAGACATACTTCGTTAATTGGTTTCATATTTAAATGTTGAATATAGGTACCTACTAGATTACTGTTTCATTTTATCTTTTAACAAAACACAGGCTAGGTTCTGCGCAGTCACAAGTTCTTCCTCATGACACTGCTGTTGTGATGTCTCCGCCGACCCAATTACCTATTTTTCGAACGCGAGTAAAATTAAAGCCAGGCCGGAGATGAATCGTGTAATTTGAAACCCGGCCTTTGTTCGCCGTGTGCGTTGGGGACTGTACTCTAGCTGTAGGAGAGTTCACTTTAGTAGGCAAACTGGTCTAGCTACGAGAGCTCACTTTAGAGACAGTGGTTCTAGCTATGGGAGCTCACTATACAACATGTAACATAAAGGGTATATGCATCGAGAAATGTGTGAATCTACCCATGAAACTGAATAACTTTCCCTAAGGAACATAGGTCGAAATACGAAAAAAAAATTTTACTTCCCATACTAAATACGCTATCAGCGGATGCATTTAGTATGAAAGGTCACGATTTTTTTTTCGTTTTTCGACCTATGTTTCTTAGGGAAAGTTGTTCAGTTTCATGGGTAGATTCACACATTTCTCGATGCATATACCCTTTATGTTACACCCTGTAGAGACAGTGGTTCTAGCTATAGGAGCTCACTTTGGAGACAGTTTTCTAGCTATGGGAGCTCAATTTGGGGACACGTTTCTAGCTATTAGAGATTTCACTTTGGGGACAGCACTCTAGCTATATGAAAGCTCACTTTGGGGATGGTATTCTAGCTAAAAGAGGGTTCACTTCGGGGTCAGTATTAAAGCTAATAGAGAGCTCACTTTGGGAATAGTATTTTAGCCATTAGATAGCTCACTTTGGAGACAGTGTTCTAGCTACGAGAATTCACTTTGTGGACAGTACTCTAGCTATGAGAGCTCACTTTGGAGACAGTACTCTAGCTATGGGAGCTCACTTTGGGATCAGTACTCTAGCTACGAGAGCACAATTTGGGGACAGTACTCTAGCTAAGAGAGCTCACTTTGGGGACAGTACTCTAGCTAAGGGAGCTCACTTTGGGGATAGTACTCTAGCTATGAGAGCTCACTTTGGAGACAATGTTAAAGCTAATAGAGAGCTCACTCTGGAAACAGTATCCTAGCTATTAGAGAGTTCATTTTGGGGACAGTTTTCTAGCTTTGGGTCTTTAAACCACTCATTCATTCTTTTCACAGAAACATTTGAAAGTGTAAATAACAAGTTCACATAATAAAATAGTGAGTAAGAGGTTCATGCTAAGTTCATCATACTACTCGCTGCTGATCTATTACTTCAGAACTTTGTTTAGAATAAGTTTAAGGAAAGGAAAAAGAAAATAATGAAATAATGGAAATACCTCATCACGTAAAAATATTTTATAGTCAGCTTGATGTACCAAAAGATGTGCAGGGCAAAACAAAAATTTTAAAATGTTGCAATGTCTCGAAGGATTCCGAATATTTCAAGCAGATGCAGATATTAACAAATAATTCAGACGCTTGCAGATTACATTAAACGGTAACCTATTTACCAATGACTTAGATCTCTGAATAAAATTTCCATAATCCCGTAACAAGAAGAAGGTTACAAATCCCCAACAATGAAACACAAAACGTAACGAGGAGTGTTTAAAGTGCTCTCTTCTCAAAACGTTCTCACTTCTCTGAAACCCAGTTCTGTATTTACCTACAGGCTGTCCCCGGCTTTTACCACAAGACTCTTGTGCCAGATCTGATGCCTGATTGAGGTGTGGGCTCACTTTGAATCCATTAAGCGTTAATGTGTACGTTTGTACCATTCCCATCAAAGAAGCCGCAGTCCCGAAATTTCTGCGGCTGACGGATACACGCCCGATATTGTGAATTCATTCTGGATTCTGATTAAAACATTAAGCGGTGAATGAGAAATTTTTGATTTAAGTTGGAATGAAAAGGGATAATATTCGTGTTTATTACGTAGTGTATTTACATGAAACCTAATTTCAGTTATTTATTGAAGCCGTTGATGGGAGGGAAAGTGAAGACAATCAAGATTATGCGCTACTAGTTTTTTGTGACTCAGTTTAACCCGCAGATGAATGATTTTCCCCGTGGGTATCAGACAATTTCCCGCGGTAAAAAGTAGCCTTATCTTACTAAAGCAGAAAGTAGTTTTTATTAAAAAGTTTTTTTTTTAAATTGCCTGTAGTTTTTGGGTTTATTATAGTTGCAATCTAAACATGACTGAAAAAAGCAATATCACGGATGAAGATAGAGCTGATTTCTACCTGTTAATAGTTTCAAGATGAAACTTTACTACATTTATTCTAATAAAATTAACATTGTTTTGCGATGAAAATTAAATTTATGCAGATTCTTGGTATTCATATTATACTTTCCGTTGGATTGAAATGCAAATCTCTCTTGTTTATTGATGCTGAAAGCCGGAAGTTATTAGCTTTTGTGGTAAAGTCGTTATCTTACTAAGATTTACCCTTTGTACGGAACAATAGCCAAGAGGGCAATATAGAAGATAGATTCTGTATACTACTGCAACAAAGCAAAGGCCAACCTTAAGTAGCTAGACTTGTTTTCCTTGCAAAAACATGTTCGGTTTTAATGGCATACTGGCTTCATTTGTATAGTTTTTGTACAGAGTTATTTTATTGCCATGAAAATGTTTATTTTGGTAACTTCGATATTTTGGAGCGGTTGCACACTCCATTTTCACGAGTTGACTGGTTTTTTTGTAATCTCTTGTCGATGTGCAAAAAAGAATAATTGTGTTTTTTTAGATACCATTATTTTTTTTTACTTTTTGTTGTATTATTGTATTGTATTGAATTCCTGAAAAAATATTAGTCAACTCTGCCAACACACTCAGAAACAGATGGCTTAATGCTAATCTACCTTTACATCCAGCATTACTAACTAATACATTTGCATCAATACCAATACTATCACAAAACAATATAATTGAGAATGTGTCGAGAAGCCACGATCTGTTCATGTGCATATTATGATCTGCAAACACTTACCTACGCTACGCGTTACACTGCACTACACTATTACACAGTAAGGTACATTGCTCAAGCTCGGTTTCAATGGTCTGTGTAGAATTGCGATATTACCTACTAGCTAGTACCTTCTATTACAATTTCTAAGGAGAATCCTGTTTGTATTGAAATGGCTTTGCTGGAATAGCTTTGTATTGAATGTGTGATTTATGTAACACCTGCCTAAGGGAAGTACTTAACTGATATTGTTTTAAGTAGGTTCCTATATTAACCTTAGATGAACGACATGTGTCGTTTATTACTTAAGAGGAGTATTTAAATTGACCTTTCCATACAAAAGGCGATAACGGTTTCCACCCAGTAAACAAAGTCTGATTCCTATAGTTTTTGGGAATGGTGCAGATATTCTTAAAAACTAGGTTTGTAGGTTTTTATTTTTTAGAAATATTACACTTATGAAAAGATATGACCTCTTATTCATTCCCATACAAATAATATGGAGGTCTTATCATATCTTTTTATAACTGAAATATTTCAAAATAATTAAAACGTACAAACCTAGTTTTTAAGTATATCTACATCATTTCCAAAAATTATAGAAATCGGACTATGTTTACTAGGTGGGAACCCATATCGCCTTTTGTATGGAAAGGTCAATTTAAATACTCCTCTTAAGAACCAAGTTTCAGGAACTTTATAATAGGTTTGTTTTATTATCTGGCACAAAATTAATTGTAAGTATTTGTGTGAACACACCAACACATAATCATAATTAATCATAAACGTACACAAAATCATAATTACATAACGAAAACTGCAAGGGCAGTGAGTGTATGTTTGTGTGTGTGTGTGTGTGAACGGTGATGTACTTAATGTACTTACGTGTGCGTGTGTGTGTGTGTGTGTGTGTGTGTGTGTGTGTGTGTGTGTGTGTGTGTGTGTGTGTGTGTGTGTGTGTGTGTGTGGGTGTGTGTGTGTGTGTGTGTGTGTGTATGTATGTGTGTGTGTGTGTGTGTGTGTGTGTGTGTGAGAGTGTGTGGACGGTGATGTACTTACATAATTAGCAACTAAATCAGGGTGGTCAGTCTCTAGGCCGTCGTCGAGGATGGTGACGACTACTCCCCGGCCGGTGATGCCTTCCCGCCATGCAGGGATCACGTTCATGTCCAGACCGCCTCCTCGGTTCTGTAAAAATTAAAAATTAAATTTGTAGTGTATATCATGGGTTTTCTCTTGAATCGAACGCTATCTTATTTGCTGCCAGAGTTGTGCCTGCTGTTGGCAAGTCCTTTTCGTCTGTATGAATCCTAAGTCCTAATGAAGTAAAAAATAATGTCACGCGCCTTTTCGCTTAAGTACACATTCTAGATACCAAATCTACTAGATATAAAATATTAGAGGTAAATTCTTTAATTGTGGGTAGTAGGTACTATTAGTTGGATCAAGTTCTAAGGATGGAGCTCAGAATAGTTTTGTAAATTGATATTTAGTGATATTTTTGTGGTTATACCTAGTAGGTACTACTTACACTATTATCATGATAATGAAAAGAAAAACTGATTTACCCAATTACAGTAATTACCTATCGAGCTAGTTAGTTAGCTTATCGTTTTTTAAAATCTATTCGCAGTAGACACATTACTAAATTACTCTCAAAAAACTTCAGAGACTTCTATTTTCTGATTACTCCCACAGTTATGAACTTCGTCGTTTCGAATGGTTGAAGTTTCAGAGAGAAAGTTTGAATATAAGTAAAAAAAACTTGAAAGTTTTCCGTGAAAATAGGACTTGAAAAATTAATCCATCACGAAATTATATTTGGCTCAAAAACAGCAGTGCCTAATTATCCTGTTTGAAAAACTTCAGAATAAAAATGTTAGTAAGTCGAAGAAAATTTAGGGATTTTTTTAAATTGTTTGGTTTTAACGACTATGATAACTCCAATGGCCATTCAACAATAGCTAGAGAAAAAAAATTAGGTCTATTCTGGCCTGAAAGCCTTTCTGACCATTCTCTTGCTCACAGTAACATTCTATGTTATAAGTATCACTAGAGTCCAGTATGGAAGATACAACATAGGCTGAAATAAATACCTGAAAATTTGGTTCACGTAGTGTTAGAAGCGAAAATAAATTAACCCTCGAAAATTGTTAAAGGGACATGGAATTACGAATAATATTAATTTTACGCCTGCCACCACCATCGTCATGAAATAAGAACGACAAAGTTCCAGTTAATTTATATTTTATTGTTACCAGGGTTTATTACATAATTGCATTAAAAATTGAGAGAAAATTACTGGTATTAAAATTTTACTACGAAAATTGTGGAAGATTGGGAATATTCTATTTGATTAAACATTTTTTACGATCTTATTAAGCGCCTAGAAAGATTGAGGCAGGGTTATAAAAACAGTCCAATCTAATTTAGTCTTTTACATGACTGCCTAAAAAATCTTTTATGTCTTCCTTTACTTAGTTAATCAACCAGCATTTATAACGCTTGAGTTGGGTTAGTTGGTAATAAGGTTGGTACTACATTAGGTACCTTAAACACAGCCTTAATAAAGAAGGGCGTTTTGGCAAAGTTATTGAAATTAGGCATTCTTCATTGCTAAGAGGCATGTTGACTGGGTGACCAAAAAAATTCAAAACGTTTATACTTAAAACTAATGGTTAAAATATTGTGAATCTCATTCACCATTTAAAAAATATGCACTTTTAGATTTAATAATCGAGTTAAAAATATAGAAGTTATTGATTTGAGTAGTCAATATTTACAAAACTCACAATTTTCATACAAAAAAGCGTTTTGACATTTCATAAAAAGTTGCTGATTTGACTAGTAGGAAAATAGCGTATTACAATAAAAATGGTCAGGTATTTCTTCACGAAAATACATTATGTATTTATAATAGATACAAATTAAGTAAAAATAATTTTACTATTTTGGGAACTGAAGCCTAAATTCAGACTAGACCTGCCCAGCTCTTTGATAAAAATTTAACTCGATTTAAATGGTGAAATTCTTAAATGGTGCATAACCGTTTATGTTTGATTCATATATTAATTTATGTTTGTTTACAAAAAAGTTTTTAAGTGAATAAGCTAAACAAAGGCCTTAATGGGAAACACACGGCTTAGAGCAAAACCGGGTGTTATTTAATTAGGACCTCCTCCAAAACTGGGGGTGCGGCTCCGACGTGGTAAGATGGACCCAAAACAAATTGAATCTGCCCTGTGTTGCCAGTATTAGAGTTCAAAATTTCCACAAATAATTTAATTAATTCGAAAAACCCAACTGCATTATAAAGTGAACTTTATAACTTTTAATCGTTTCTTATCCTAATACATAATAATCATACATTATAAACGAAACAGTACATGATGTAAGAATACTATCCTATATAGGTACTACCTATTTAATGATAATACCCCAATCAGCATTGTTCGTCGACTGTTTTTCAATTCCACAATATGGCGACTGTGTTGCCCCAATAAAATATATTGATCACAATCATGGCAAGGTTAAGAAGAATCTATAGACGTAAGAATATTAAATCGACCCACGCTTTTGGTCTCTTGAACTCACATAGGAACAAACACTAACACATTTATTTTATAAATACTTACATAGGCTGATAAATACATTACCCTTCTTTGCTTCGTGCAGTCGGGTAAAAAAGTCTGCTTTTAAACAAGTTAGCAAACTCTGTTTTTTTTTTAAATTACATTTTATTTTATTACATTACATTACATTTTTAATTACATTTTATTTCTCCTTTTTGGCTGGCAACATTACTCGGAGCGAAACCCAACAAAGTAATCGGGCGAGTGTTAATATCAGCAACTCCATACTTTACCAACTTCACGCCTCTGATTTCAGTACGAACTTCAAGTGCTTTGATTACCAGGAAAATATCGAAGTTTGAAAACTTTTTAACATTTTGTATACGTGTTTGATTTTATGCAATTTCCGGTTGAAAAAATTGTAGTCTATATTTGCTGCAGGAATATTTTACATCGTTGCTTTTCGTATTTCCTAAGTTCAAAAGTTTATTTACTTTTCCAATAGTAGTTTATTTGCTGTACTTAAGTAGGCACATACTCGTTCTTATCTGAAAAAACAACTAGTTAAACTAAACTAACAAAACAATTCATAGAATTTCATGGAGACTGCTAACAAAATCCAAGCGTCTTTGTCATTCAATAATTTATATTGAAATTGGCCCAATAATTGGGGGAAACCCAATTTGGCGTTCGTTCCGGAGTTTTGGAGGAGCGAAGCCAAAGGGAGTGGAATAATTAGCCTTGCTTGTCAGTTCATGTATAGCGATGGAAATCTGGGACCTGGATTATAAACGGATTTCAAGTATTCAGCTTTTTCGCAACCGCGTTTTCACCTTTTTTTTTTATTATATAAACAATTCTCTCGTGGTATAAGCTATGTTACCTACTTCGCTATTTATGAATGAATTTTGAAATCATAAATTACGAATTACAAATATACTCTTTAAATTGTTAGTAGAAATAAAAGCTAAGTATTTATCACTTTTTTGTACGTTAATATTTTCAGCACATCCGTCCTCTCGCTGCCTCTGCTAAACTACCTATGGTATTTGTATTGTATCTATGTTGATACTTAGATACCGTAGCACTTACCTACTTACAAAAAAGCATTGAGCAAACACGTAGCATGTCGTAAAATAGACGTGAGAAATTAAGAAGAAAGAAAACTTACCAAATACCACATGTGAGGCCACTTTGGGTCGTTCAGCTGGAACTTGGAGTCGGCTGCTCTCGGCCGTCCCTTGACCCTGGCTGGAGCCTCTCGCTTGGAGCTAGTGTCGCGTTTGGAAGACATCGAGGGTGATGGCTGGTCTGCCTTGGTTTCGGCTGTGGAAGAAGAGATTTGATTGAATTTTCTTTTTTTTATACTGACTACTTGGACAGTATTTTACACAATTCATCATCATTCGCTTGCCCTTATTCTAGTACGTCTTTTTCTTCCATTTATCCCTGTCAGCTGTCAATTCAACATTCACAAAAGTTCCAATTATTTCTAATTTATGTTGGCCAAGACTCACTTTGGGTCCCTTAGCCGCAGCAGTAAGGAAATAAGTAAATCTTTATCTTCTTTATCTAGTATTCCCCTCTGTGGTTCCACCCTGGCTTAATGAGTTTTCCGTAGGATTAGGTACCATATTTTCCACCATTAAAAGCAAAAAAAAAAAATTGTTCACTTATTTCCGAGTCAACTCCCTAGACAAGCTTGAAATTCCTATATTTCCTAAAAGTTAAAGCCTTTCACTATAGTTTAAATTTTGAACAAGTTTTCATGTTAGCACCGAAAGACAGTACAGTTGGCAATCCAATATCCTGGCGACAATGCACCGCAGGCTTGGAGCATTCTCATTAATTCGAGCAGCTGTGCGCGGAGATTATTAAATATACCTTCCTGCTGCGGTTTTGCTCCCTTTATTGCTAAGAACTTCATTCTTCCTTGCTTGATGATGCAGTTAAGACTCGACTTTGGTGTAACTATTACAATTGAGGCATCAGAGACTGGTTCAATACCTACAGCAGGACGCTGCTTGTCTAGTTATTAGGAAGTATTTGTCTAGTTATTAGGAAGTGTTTGTCTAGTTATTAGGAAGTGTTTGTCTAGTTATTAGGAAGTGTTTGTCTAGTTATTAGGAAGTGTTTGTCTAGTTATTAGGAAGTGTTTGTCTAGTTATTAGGAAGTGTTTGTCTAGTTATTAGGAAGTGTTTGTCTAGTTATTAGGAAATTGGCGCTAGTTTACGCTCTTTACATACATACATACATACATAAATCACGCCTTTATCCCTAAAGGGGTAGGCAGAGCGAAAAACGATCCAAAGGTCGTTCTTCACGTCTGACAAGTTTTGAGGGTTATTATAGGTGTTTATGGTAGTATATCACTATAGTGACAGGTTGTCAGCCCATCATCACCTAAATTGCAATACACTGAAACCCTCGAATCCCTTAGCTGGTTTTTACAGCATGCGCGGGAGGAGATGCAGCTGGCACATTCTATGTTGTTCTATTGCTCCCAGTCCAGCATGGAAGTTAATCTGAATATAAGGTCCCATTTTTATTCAGTCACAGTTTTGCATACAATGGCGTGAAAATTTGTATGTTCGGATGTTTGTTATTTAATCATGATTCAGGCACTGGAGGGATCGGGATGAAACTTGGCAAACATACAGGTTAGACTCTAAAGTAGGACGTAGGCTACTTTATACTCCGGGAAAATACTTAATTCTCACACAAAAACTCTTTCAGCCGCAATTGTAACCGCGGGGCGAATCTTTATTTGACTTATACCTAAGTAACTAGATTAATACAAGCCATATTTTTACGACGTGTCGCGCTATAATGAGATGAAATTTCAACACCCTAATTGCGAAAGGACCAAAGAGCTAATGAAGTGTCACTATACTTCTGTGATACTTCTTTGCTCCAGAATATTAATTAAATGTCAGCAGAGCGCAGAGGCTTGGAGCTCATTAATTCCTGCACGGCAGCTACAGGCTACAGGCACATTATTAAACATACCTCGCCAAGGTGGTTTGGTTTTCTTCACTGCCTGGGGAACAGACGATCCACTCTCACATAAAAATTGCACAAAGAGGGTCATTTAAAATGAGCAGAGTAATATTTTTATAGGATGTCTACATCTGGCTTTGTGAGGTAGTTATTTCTCTATGTTAGACTGGGAGCCATAGAAAAACATAAACTGTCCCGGCTGCTTTTCTTCCCGGGCATGCTTTGAAACTTGCTAAAGGGTTCGAAGGATTCATTGTCTTAATTGTAATTTAAGTGATGGGCTGACATCCTGTCATTACAGCAATATACAGATCTATCTAAAATAACCCTCAAAACCTCGTCAGACGTGACGGAACGACCATTTTTTTTGTTTCCGTGACGCTCTTCCTACCCCAATAGGGATATAGACGTAATTTATCCAGTCAAACCCTAAAGAAAATGGGTTTCTAGACAAGTGGTATAAGTTTAATTTTAAAGTTTATAAATGTTTTACGAAGTAAAAGTTTTAATTTCAAAGATTATACCTATTAAAAGCATTTCATCCTATGCTACTGTATAATAAACATACATACACACGCCGTATCTTTAATAGGGTAAGCAGCGTCAACGACCCAAACAAAGGTCGTTCCGCCACGTCTGACAAGTTTTGAGGGTTGGTTAAGATAGATCTGTATATTGCTGAAGTGACAGGTTGTCAGCCCATCGCCTAAATTACAATATACTGAAACCCTCCCATCCCTTAGCTGGTTTTTACAGCACGCCCGGGAGGAGATGCAGCTGGCGTATTCTATGTTTTTCTATCGCTCCCAGTCCAGCATGGAAGTATTTTAAGAGGCTGTTTAATATTATAGAAGGTAATCTCCTACCCGCTTACATGATGAAATTATATCTGTCAGTTACAAAGCCACCCTAATCTGCTCAAGTCGTAGCCGTTTCTCATATGAGATGGAGGCGTATGTTATGTGTTGCATATTCTACTCCCATTCTGTGTTTCGCTCAGCGCACTGTCTTCTTCATAATAATATGCAATGACTTTCTTATGAGAGATTAGACTAGAGGATTGGACTACATAGTAGTATTTTTACTTCTAGAGACTTGAAGTATTTTTGCTTCTTGGTTTCGTTGATAAGTAATTGGCTTTTTCAAAAGTAGTGGCAATTAGTTAATAATCATGTTATGGTATAACTTTAACAAGAGCTCATGGGAGATGCTTGGGTCGATTTATAGTAAAAACAAGGCAGTCTTCAAGAAACAAGCCTTTTCCTTTTTGAAAGGCCGGCAGCGCATTTGTCTAATAGTAGGAATCGTGTACGGTTGTTTTACTGTAATTTTAATTTAACATTCATAATCATACAT
>JARACY010002439.1:0-42721 GCA_029255725.1 Scrobipalpa atriplicella
AATGGAGGAAACCCCAGGTCCAGATTATCGGATATACCTTGATTCGGTTACTTTTTATATCCTATATGAATTGTGTAAATTACTTTTTTAAAACTTGATTTACATAAACTAAAAAGCGTTTTCATGAAAGAAAACTGCAGTACCTAAAAATAAGAAAGGTTGGTATTTATAGGTTTTTTTTTACTTGAAATGGTTTATTTGCTCTTGACTCTAGACATAAGGTCAGGGACGACAGAAAATACCTGTTATGGCACTGGCACTCTCACGCACCGACGGAACACAGCAAGCTGTTTGTCGCCGGCTCCGGTGAGAGGGTGGTCGCGAGTCAGGCGGCCCCTTGCGGAGCCTACCACCACCGCTTTGTTGGGATCGTTCAGCCGGTCTTATTCACAAGCCTGTGTTGCCGTTGCCCTAGGCGGACCACTAGGAGGTAGATCCCATCTTACCCCAAAAAGTTATTATTTAAAAAAATAACAGGTTGCACTTTCTTTCCATGCTTTAAACACTTTCGCGCAAGCGCCCTGCGCCGTCTTACGAAATTGAGCCTTAAAACTTCAAATCGCTATAGATCCTAAACGAAAAATGATGTAAGAAACCTAAAACTGATTTGCAAATACCTATATGCAAAGATACGCCACTTGGAATAGTTCGTCAACTTTTTTAAATTTTATTTTTATCGCCATATTTAATTTTGATCAGTGACACTCGCAAGGTTAATTAGGTCGTTGATAGAACAATAACTTTTAAATAATATTATCTTTCTTATAAAAAAAACCTTAAAAGAATTTCTTACGAAAACAAGGGAAGGAAAACAAACCCAATTCCTACGAAAATATCTAATTTCCCTAATTCAATAAGGCATTATTAAACGACTTAAACCCCTCAAAGCCATGATCACGTCATCAAGGAGACGATATTGGCTGATCCACTTGCGTCGAGAGGAAATATTTCCATTATTTGGATACTCGCAATTTGATCCGTGTTTTTTGCCGACAGCCGACGCGGCATGGCGGCGCCTGGCGCGACCCCCTTCTGCCTCCCTGGCGTATGGTGTAAGGTAGAAGAGAAAAAAATATTGCACACGAAAATAAACAAAGAGAAAAACGGGAAAGTCAGAAAAAAGTACGCTGGCGGCTTCATTTCTTATCAGCATTTTTGTTTTAACGAAAACGAAATATGATGAAGGAAAGTTTTACTTTGATTACTAGGGTCCGTATATAATAATCAGCTCTCAAGAGTGACAGCGAGTTTGAGTTCGTATCAGAAATGTCATTCCAGTACAAAATTACCTGTCAAATCTGCACTCAATATTGCTCTCAATCTTGAGATCGCTTTATAAATACTAGCCTAGGACTAGACTTCATGTCAAAGAGATCTTGATCCAGAAGTCAATGGTTGGATTTGACTCTTTCGTATTCAAAACTTTGTCAGAATAGCTTTCGTCTCAGTGACA
Source organism: Scrobipalpa atriplicella (assembly GCA_029255725.1). Lineage (NCBI taxonomy): Eukaryota > Metazoa > Arthropoda > Insecta > Lepidoptera > Gelechiidae > Scrobipalpa > Scrobipalpa atriplicella. Next base: position 1,454 of record JARACY010002439.1, read on the forward strand.
ATGGAGTATCGAACGGAGGAATGACAGTTGACTTTCAGTTGTAAGAAAATAGCAGACTTGACACTAGGAATCACTTGCGATAAAATTCGTTAAAATAACCATATTGCTTAATTGTTAAAAAAATACTTTTGAAAGGGTGGGCAAATAGTGCATTAATCTCCAATATTCATCAACTTATTCAAACTCCAGCCTCCTACTTCTTGGACCACACAATCTTTGTGAAGGACTGTCTCTGAATAAACAGCCGGTTTCCATGTAAATTGTGACTTTGCATACAGCCGGTGACAAGCTTGACAAGTCACTATTGAGCCGTTTAAGCGTGCCTGTCGACAATCATGTGTTTTGAATCAAGGGGGTTATTTGAAGGAAATTTATACAAATATTTTGAACTGGACGACTAGAAAAACCCGCGCGTGATTGGCCCGTCGTTATACGATAAACTGCCGCTTGACTTACAAACATGTGACGAAACATTTAGGCGTCGATTAAAGAACCTTTTATTGGAAACATCATTTTACTCTGTAACAGAGTATTTAAATTTTAATTTTTAATTCAAGTGTAATTTTTAATTTGTATGTATTTTGTATTATGACTATTATAGTTTAGATGAATATTTTTTCGACATGAAATTTGAATTATTAATTTGTATTAATTATTATTGTACTTATTTTAATTGTTGACATATTAACTGAATTTATATTGTACAATTTGACGATCACATAACGCCGGACATTATAACATTATTGATTGTAATTTAATTATATTGTGAAACCTGTATTGTGAAATAAATAAACTAAACTAAACTAAACTAGTCCTTTTTCTGGGGTACTCAGATAATATTTTGTTATTTAAATACAACAAAATATCATTATAATGTGCTAAATAATTGTAAAGATAGTTCAAAAGTACCTAATCAATAGCGTAGCGAGCTCTACAACTATGGTACTACGGCGTAGCATACACGTAGCGATCTCTTGTATTGTAAACAAAAACGTTTGAAGAAAAAAAAAATATATTTCATAAATAAACTTACCTACTACCTTACATACATACATTACAGAGATACAATCACGCCTTTGCCACTATGGGGTAGGCCGAGCGTCAACGATCTAAACAAAAGACGTTTCGCCACGTCTGACAAGTTTTGAGGGTTAAGTATTTCAGACATATTTTTTTTAAGTGTCTTGGCGTGGAAACAAGTCCTTCAGCCGAAATCATTTCACAGCTAGTTTTTCATGTTTTAGGTTGGTTGACAGTTGATAAAGACAATCAATGTTGTGAGCCCAACACCTAATTTAAAATACACTGAAATCCTTGAATCTGTTTGCTGGTTTTTCAGCATGCCCGGGAGGAGAAGTAGCTATGTTTTAGGTTTAGTACATTCTATGTTTTATTTGGATTACGAACTTACGCTACAAGATGTTTTGAATCCAGAACTTACGCTACAAGATGTTTTGAATCCAGACACGAGACAGATTGACCTATTTTTTCAATGCCCGAGGGACATTGACCTCTCATAATAATAGAATGCATTAGGCAAGTCTTGTATCTGGCAATTCATCTTTCGTGACCGACTTTTATTGAGAGAGATGTCTTATTATTTCTAATAACGCGGAATGATTTGCAAATTCGCAAATGAAATTGTCTTTTAATTTTATTTTTCAGTGTTACATTTGTTATTTCATTTGGGATTCTTTGAATTTAATAATATTCGAAACATTAAGACTTGGGTATTTGTTTGGTAATTTCATTAGAGAGAATAATTTGAAAACTGTTATTTTATTTTTTCTATTTCAAGATTGTAATAATGTATTTTTTGTTTCATGTAATTCTCTTGCTGCTGTTCTACATTATAGGTAAGTACAAATTAATAGATGTTTCCATCTTCATTATTAAGTCTAAGCACAAGAGTAAAAAACGTTCAGATACAAAGCTTCATACAACCGCACCCTGATAGGTACCTACACTCGCTTCTCAATGAACGTTGGGCGGTTGCATTGCAGTCAAGGTTGCAGTACAATTAGGCTCGTATTTATAAAGCGATCTCAAGATTGAGAGCAATATTAAGTTTGGATTTGACAGGTCGTTTTGTACTGAAATGACATTTCTGATACAAACTTAAATTCGCTGTCACTCTTGAGAGCTGATTATAAATACGACCCTTAGAACTGTCAAATCTCAAGATGGCGGCGTTAGTTTTTTTTTCTACGTTCATTCAAATCGTAGTTGTTATGTATGTTCTCCTGCTGTCACCTGTCGTATCACTTACGTGTCGCCTACGTATGTGAGTGTAATTCCCCCTTACGCATTTCTGCATGATGTAGTGTGTTCTCTTATTAGTTGTCACAGCAAGGTAATATGAAGCTTTGTCTCTGTAAGTTTTAAAATAAAGAAAAATGCAAATACCTAGTTATAAAGTAAGATGTAAGATGCAGAAATTGAACTCAGCAATGTATAAACAACTAAAGGAATTTTTCAACTTTTCGCGTCTGCTGTATCTTCTGAAGTTCTGACAGACTGAAGGTTCTAGCTTTTTTTTGCTATTTCATTATCTTTTCTGTTGATTTTTACGTCCATTTCTTCTTTATTCATGTTTTTTTTTATTACGTATACGTATGTAGCATATAAGTCTCTATAATCTAGCTGTATAAGTATACAAACACACATTTTTATAGGTTTACGGCTTAGTAATGCAAGATGTAAGTTCTAGACGTAGGAAATACTGCTTGACTAATATCTAGAGTGCCCACTTTCACATGAAGTGGGTGCCATAAGAACAGGGCCGTATCCAGAGTAGTATGATATGAGTAGGTTTGACGGAGACATTAGAACACCGAATATTTTATAAATATGATTATTGCTGAAATATTAATAGTAAAAAGTCTGAGCTGTTGTTAAGGTGCCCAGGTCTAGACTAGAGGTTGAGAAATTAAATGAAATTGGTACTTAGAGAGCACGTTTAATCGCCGTGGCGGCTTTGTGGAAAGAGAGGGATAACAATGGGTGTTCGGTTTTTATACATGAAAAAGCATCTATTGAAGTATGAAGGAACTACTTAGAGAACTAGGTATACATAGCAAAAACCCTAGCAAGGTCTTATTACAAGTATTATCGTGATTCGCCAATAGATGGCGCTACAGAGCGATCACCTAGCTAGATCTACTTCAAAGTAAAGTTCAAAGTAATACCGTCAGAAATTTATAGATGGCGTTACTGTATTCAGTAACAGCTGTGTTATTTTTGTGTTATGTTTTGAAATATGAATTTTCCCATATAGCCGAAGTCGAGGTTTTAAATTCCTGTAACTGAAAATATTGTACCTCTAGAATATTCTAAGAATAGAATAGAAGAAGAATATTAACATTAACTCCTAAAAGGCATACTCCACCTACACAATTTAAAAATGACATCAGAATCGCATTTTTACTCGCAGAACTAAAAAAAGAGAAGTATTCTCTGGATACAGCCCTGCCTTCACTTTACTGCTTCTACGAATCTTCTACGGCCAAGTCACGGTACATAAATTTATGGCATTCCTAGTAGACAGAAGTATGCTCTGGAACAGCCCTGCCTTCACTTCACTGCTTCTACTGATCTTCTACGGCCAAGACACGGTACATAAATTTATGGCATTCCTAGTAGACAGAAGTATGCTCTGGATACAGCCCTGCCTTCACTTTACTGCTTCTACTAATCTTCTACGGCCAAGGCACGGCACATAAAAAGACAGTTCTTAGTTTATGGCAGTTTACGAGTCATCAGCACGCATTAACGGCGTATTTTATGATTTCAGATAAGGTCACATTCAGGCCGGAAAGTAAGTCGTTTGTACTTTTGTGTTAGAGCAGCCTTCGCTAGATTAGAATAATGCTTCATTTGTCGTTTAAAAAAACACTAGAAAAATAAATTTAAAAAAAAAAAACAGTTTCCGACAATTTAGAGTGTGGTGGGCGCTTAAATTTTCGCCCACAGAAACCTCTTCTCGGGAATAGAGAATTTATTTGTATTTAATTAAATACCTCAACTGTAGGTTATTAATTACATAATACAAGACATAAAAGATTTAGCATAAAATAATGATTAAAAATTTTAGGATTAAAAATTGAGATCCATTTTAAAATTAACAAATATCTTGTTTGCGTGTCGATGGAACACGATTAATAAAAATATGTATCGATTTTAATACATATCAAAGTAATATAATATTATCTACAAAGTTTAATCACTAGAAATTTAATGAGGAAAGTTTATCAAATAAATGTGAATAAATACGAGGTTTAAGGGACAGCTTCCCGCAAACTAATACGGGTTGCTCAGTCAACGAAACTGAACAACTTGCGCAAAGTTTTTTTTTTTCAGGATATGAAAAAACATGACTTTCCCATACAAAATGACCACCTCGATCAGACAATTTGTATGTAAAAACCAAAAATAAAATTCATATCCTGAAAGAATTTCCTGGTTCCTGGTTGGAATTTGTTCAGTTTCATTGACTGAGCAACCCCTATCAGTTTGCGGGAAGCTGTCCCTTACACCCCATAATATAAACAAGACAACGGCAAGAAGTTAATTGGCAAAGTAGTACGCTCAGCTTTATAACGCTCCTTAGAAAGTGATTTAGATCTAACAACGCTTAAAAGCTAAACTATTTATAACAAATAAGAGAATTGGCTAAATAACTACGGCTTACCTTACCGCGTGTAGTTCAGAAAGTGAATTATAATAGTACATTGTTGTCGAGGCATGGAAAACCAGCAATTGACGGACGAGTAGGGATTGAAGTCCGAGCCGCAGGCGAGACATAAATTTTATGTAATAATTACTTACTATTAACAATTTAGTATCTGTGGTTACTGTCTGTATTAGATTAGTCGTATTCTTACAAAATATTTGTGTCTATTGTGTAAATTCTGCAAAAACATGCAAACAATAGCTATTATCTTAGCTTCATGTGTTTAGAAATGTTAATCAATGTTGCTTAACATTTTATAGCTAAAAGGTAAGTAGCTATAAACTGAAAATGTAACGACAATTTTGTCGTTACATTTGATCATCATGATCATTTGATCATCAAAATTTCATCAAAAACAAAATTTAACTAAATCAATGCGATGAACTCAATTGAATTTTAAATAATAATTTGCAAAATAAGTAGTTCTCGGTATAAGCAACGCCACGAGTTATTATTATTAATAATGATGTGATATAAATTGAAGAATTTTCTTTGCTAAATTTAATTATAAAGCCAGCTGAACAACATTGAATATAAAAATATACAAAAGGATACAGTGCAACATCACTATGTTAATGTTCTATATTTACAGAACAAGATTTTTATAAAACTCGCATACCAGCAGCAACCAGATTTATAATTATTCTATGCCCCTGTCATATGAAAATGACATCATAATTACAACTGACTGTGATAACTGTGATGATGATTAAAACTGTCAACCGTCGTCGCTGTAATATGGTAATATAATTATGATGAAATTAATTAATATATTCACACACACGCTCTCATTACAACCTATTTATTTAAATGATTCACCTTTCCTCTGGTGAATGAAAATACATTTAATGAATGCAGGACTCATTTGACTTAAAACCATGTTTGAGATAAAAATGTAGGTAATGAATGAATGAATGATTTATTGAGTTCAGAATTCAGGTCACATGTTTGCAGATCTTATACATTGTTAAAAGGTATCACTAAAAACTGCCTTTACAGGCGTATACACAAGATTTTCAAGCATAGAAAAATAATTATAAAAATTAAACTTTAAAGATCATTAATAAGAGTAGGTAGGTATTGATTTCGTAGCAATCTCTACGAAATGGAATACAGAGTGATGATGATCGAAACTTATCACTTTGATTTTAGGGCAGGATTTGAGTGACGTCACAACGTAACGTAAGATTTGGTTTCTTGTGTAGAATAAAAACTATTTTTACTATGTCTTTTATAAAAGCAGAGAAACAACAACGGTAGGGCACATTAATTTCAATGCTATTTTAAAAGACATAGTACAAATAGTTTTTATTCTACACAAGAAACCAAATCTTACGTTACGTTGTGACGTCACTCGTGTACAGTTACTTAAATTTTAATATAAAAATAATGGCTGATTTAAAACCGAAAACCATGAAATAAGTTTTTTAAATTACGTAAAGATTCAGAAAAAAATATAAAATAAAATATATATTTTTTTTTAACAAGGCGAATTGCCACTCTTCGGTATAAAAAAAATCTGCTTCCTTTATTTATTGGCATCAAAGACAATGACATTTATCACACAGCCATTCAAGTGTTTCTAGGATAAACTGTCTCGTATTAAGGCCACTCTTGCATACGACGACCGACCCAGTTCTTGGGAGACTGTTCCATTTTATATGTATTTATGCGAAGTATTGCTTGTGGTTTCAAATCTGGGTTGTATTTATGATACGATTTTCTGCACCCTTCTGCTTCTTATCGAGTCAGGTTTCGAAGGGAGTGATTTTACGTTGACAAATATGAACTTTGTTTAACAATTGACAAATATGAACTTTGTTTTCCCCCGTGGTAATGGAACCCATAAGTACCTTCAGATCAGGGCCCATGGCTCAGACCATTAGACGGATTAGACGGAGGCTTCTGCACCCTAATGTCTAAGGAACGGGCAGCAGTTTTCTCTGTTAGGAGCCAATTTTTTCAGGATTTTCCTATTTATATCCAATATTTTTAACTCTGAACCAATTTGGGACCTCGCTTGTGTGGCTGGCGGTTCGCAAATCCTGGTTTATCCCTGGCTTGTGTGTCAACCCTTTCCAGTGGTTCAGTCAATATTAACGTATTGCAAAATATCAAAAAAGTAGAATAGAAAATTAGGAAATAGGATCCCATGGCTTATAATAATAATAATAATTTATTTATTCAGACAACATCCATGGCTTATACCTCTGGACTACGGAGTAAGAAAAGCAGCTGAAATTTTATATACTCTAAGCTTTTTATCGCTATCACTCAGCCTTTTAGTTCTCAGGCCGGTATTTATAATCAGCTCTCAAGAGTGACAGCGAGTTTGAGTTCGTATCAGAAACGTCATTCCAATACAAAATGACCTGTCAAATCCGCACTCAATAATGCTCTCAATCTTGAGATGGCTTTATAAATACGAGCCTCAGACTCCCAGTCGATTACGAATCCAATTACCTGAACAAGGCAATCAAGCGTTTTCAAGAGCAAAGAGTTTTATACGACTCCTGTTCGGACAGTACATTAGTTCTTACTTGAAAAGACGACCCGCATAGCCTAGTTGGCAGTGTATCTGCCTGCTACGCAGAGGGTCCCGGGTTCGATTCCCAACCGGGTAGACATTTAAATGATGAATTTAAATAAAAGAACAGTGTCCCGAAAAAAGAGGGTTACTCATTCTACAAAACTGAACAACTTTCACCTAGAAATTCGCTTTCAGAATATGAAAAATAATTGCTTTTCATAAAAAATGACTGATCGAGGTGGTCATTTTGTACAGGAAAGTAACTTAGGCCCGTATTTATAAACAGCTCTCAAGAGTGACAGCGAATTTGAGTTCGTATCAGAAATGTAATTTCAGTACAAAACGACCTATCAAACCCACACTTAATATTGCTCTCAATCTTGAGATCGCTTTATAAATACGAGCCTTATTCATTTCCTCGAAAAAAAATCCTGGCGTAAGTTGTTCAGTTTCGTTGACTGAGCAACCCCTATTAGTTTTCGGTGCGCTGTCCTTTACGGGGTGTAAATGTTCATTATATGTAGATATAATTTCACTGCCTCTACTGCCTCCGTGGTCTAGTGGTCTGAGCCATGGTCTCTCGATCCAGGGGTCCTGGGTTCGATTCCCAGGGGCGGACACAAAGTTGATATTGTTAATTTATCACTCTGTTAGATTTTCCCCAGTTTGGTTAGGAAATTGCAGGCTGAATCACCTGATTGTCCGAAAAGAAAAAGGATTCCATGCTTCAGAGGGCACGTTAAGCCGTCGCTGTTTTTGATAGTGGTCGTTACACAAACCATGTCAGAGGCCTATTAGCTGAATTAGGCGGTTTAACAACTCTGACACCAGGGTTCATCGGGTTGATCGACTCGAAACCCACACGACAGAAGACTGCCCTCAATTGTTTAGACCACTCCCTGTCGGCCATTAAGTCACTCAATCCACTCGATTTCATTTCAAATTACCTAAATCGGCCCTGTTGTCATTAGAAGAATCGTCGTGAAAAGAGTACGAAATGGCCTTTAAATTTTTTCCTATTCACGTTTAACTGCCTGAGTGGTGTAGTGATATGATTCATGGGCTCCTGATCCGGAGGTCATGTGTCCAATTCCAAAGTTGATGATATTTTCAATTTATTGCTTTGAAAGAATTTTCCCAGTGTTGTTAGGCCGAAATGCAGGCTGAATCATAAATATCTGAAAAAAAATATTATCCGTGCTTCGGAGGGAAATTTAAGACATGTCACTGTCACCATCATGTTTATAGCTTATATTAAGCTGTTGAGGTTGCGCAAGTTACTTGCATATAATGGAAGCCTGGCTCAAAGGGTTCCTGAAAGAAGTCGCAATATTGGCCGAGACAGAAGTTTTATCCATGGTCCATCTCTGAAAGTTTTTTTTTTTTTTTCAAGCGCCATCTGACGCAGACCGTCATTTTGGCGCCACCCAATTTGCAGTGGCCTATATTCACCGTTCACCGCGTGACCTCGGCACGAAACATGCAATTTTGGACTTGGGCACCGAAATCACAACTCCGTTCCATATTATGTATTTGTTCGACCAAACGGTAACTACCTATTTGATTTTAGAACGTAAATAATGCACCATCCGAGGGTTTCAGCGTATTTCGATTTAGCCTAGGGGCTGAAAGGGAAGTCAAGGAAAAGGCGGAATGCAGGGAGACCTGGCGTTTACTTCATGTACTCAACCGACAAGAGCAATGCTCTTCTGGGTTTGCTCGCATCATCGACTCTGTCACGGTCATCCCTGACCTTTGTGTCTAGAGTCAAACCCATAACATGAACATAATTTTTGCATTTGATTATACCAATGTGTCTATCAGAGAATGTGTCTGTTTGAAACTGTGTCCCGTTGGGAATGTGTCCGATTGAAATTTTGTCCAGATGAAACTAAATGTGGTGAATAACTCGTCCAAAAAGAAAACCTAAACCTTACAACCATCAGGTTTTTTTTTGCCTCAAACAAGCAGTCCCTGGAGGAAGTAGCGTAGAACGACAAGTAATGAGGTTTCCCCGGAAATAGAAGGCTCCCTTCCTTCAGAACATTGTTGTAATGTATAGAAGGGAAATTAAACTTGCTGCTTGGTGACTTACGTGACTGGATTTTGAATCAAAAAGTGATACAATCTGTTTTTACTATACCTCTTACAATAAGACTGTGTAATAGAGAAATTAGTGCTAAAAATAAATAGATTTTGGTCGAGATTTTCATTTTATTCAAATAAATGTAACTAAAACAATAATATCAAGATAACTAAATTACATTATAATCAAAATCTAAAATAAATTATTAATATTAGTTAATATTAACACTAAAAATTTAAATACTTTGCAATCCGGAAGTAGCAATAGCCAATCAGCACAAAATACGGTTGTCAAAGTTTTTAAAAACAACAAAGTAATTCTTGATCGTGAAGAACCACGAGAACCACGAATATTTCCGTTTCTCCAAACTTTTTCAAATAAAGATTCTTCTCCAAAATCTACAAATAATTAAAAATAACTTAAAACTAGGTAAAAATATGTAAAAATATTCTATAAAGTAAATTCGCAAATTCTTATTTTCCTGCAGTATTCTCTGCCTCTTCTAAGGCTCTTCTGAATGTTTCATAGCAGACCAAACCCTCGGAGTGATACTTCTTAGCTTCTTCCCAAACTTGATTGAAACGCTCATCAGTAAACACCTCGCCAGCAGCCTCGAATATTCGCCTCACCATCTCCGGTTCTCGTTTAGCATACATATCCCGATGACTCACATGCATTAAGGTAAATACACTCGGTTTCAAACAAGAATTCACATCTGATTCTTCAGGCAGACAAGTTCTATGCGCTGAACAGTAATTGTTAGGCGTTATAGGATAATCTAAGTCAAAATATCTGCCCGATGGTGTACCTGCCATTAGTCTGTCGTCTGTAGGCTGTCCCGGTTTCACCATCTCGCGGTAAGTCGTTCGAAAATCTAAGCAATCTGGGTGAATGTCCGGTATTTTAGGCAGATCTGGCAAAGGTTGTTTAAAATTCAAAATATAAGTGAATTTTTTGTATTCGATATTAGATCCATCAAACGCCTCCCATATATACAGCAAAGGTTCAATCAGCGACGGGTCAAATCTTATCAGATGTTTTGCGCAATTATCGTAAAGAAGTTCTTTCGGTATCCAGCCCGTTTTGTCTTTATCTTCATGTTTCAGAATCAAGGAAAACTTATTGAAGAATGAAGGTAAAAATCGTGTGGACATGACTTTCCGCAGAGAATTCAGATGCGATAAACAATTTCTGATGTGAATCAGTTTTGGATTAATTGTACAAGTAGATAAACATTCGGGCAAATTTTCAGGCCTCGTCAATATTCCAAATGTGTAGCCTTTAGGCACGTAACTTATATTATTATTGGGAGCTAGAACTTTTCCCAGAGTTGGTGTTCTTTTCTTTTGCATTTCAGCTTGAATAGAATTTATTGGTATACGTTCCGCAGTGCCTTCAATAATCTTAGCGTCGTTCATATTACATTTCATATAAATACCTCGTTTGTCTATATTAGATCTGGATCCGTAGGTCAAATCTGGGTTAAAAGCAGGTCGGCAATATTTTCGGTCCGTTTGAACTCCGGGTTCTTTCGATTTAGGTGTCTTGTCAGGAAGAGGATCCTTAGGCATGATCAAATCATAAAGAGTCCCTTCATCTGGACTTTTGTTCCCAAAAGTGGTGTTTTCAATGTCGTAGCCTTTCGGAAACATTGGTAAAGGATCAGGTACAGTGCCCAGTTGTTTCTTCCAGTAAGATTTGTATGAAGTTTCTTTCAGGTCGTGGACCAGGGTTTGAAATTTGGATAGTTCGGGAGGGTTGAGGAGATTGGCGAGTTCGCTGCTGACGCAAGCGTGGCGCATGTCAGGTTCGGGAGGGTGGCGGGTCGGAGCGAGAGGTCTTGGAGGCACCGGTGGTATGATAGCATCGCTCAAGAGTGCGTCTGCTTCGTCTTTGAGCAGGTAATGCTGGAGGCAGGATTTGATATCGTCGTCTGCATGTGCCGTTGGTATACCTGCTGCACAGATACGCTTGCTCCGGTCAATGTACTTCCCGCGATTTCCTTTCCCCCCCGTCGTTGATCTTTGGCACGACACTTTCCCAGTCAACATAGTTCTGTTTTAAATATTTTATTATCAAAAATATTTTATTAAAATGTCTTTATGAATTATTTTGAGTGAATGGTAATGTCATTTTTGTTGTGTCAAAAGCTTGGTCGAAAGCGAATGTCCGTTTTCGTGTTTTTTATGAAAAGCGCGGTTAAAAAGGATTATTTTGATACAAATGAGAATTTTATACACGTGTACCTGATGATTTTAGTAGTAAAAATATACACTAAACACCATTGATGAGAATAACAAAGTCACCTACCGACACGACAAGCGCTAAATAGAAGTGGTTTGCCGTAAACAAGGGTATTGGCTTCCTGCATTGTTCAGCACTTTGCTTTCTCCCTGTCGAGAATCCACTAATTGGACGGTGTCGTATCGAAGATCTAGATTGGGAACTTCAGTTTAGAGCTCGGGTTTAGAGTGGATCTTTATTGCTGGTTCGACAGAAAGTTGATTATCACTAAATTGTATAAAACAAAGTCGCTCCCCGCTGTCTGTATGTATGCTTAAATCTTTAAAACTACGCAACGGATCTGGATGTTTTTAATAGATAGAGTGATTCAAGAGGAAGGTTTATATGTATACTAGCTTTCCGCCCCGCGGTTTCACCCGCAGCTAAAAAAGTTTTCCCGTGGGATTGAGTTCCCGTGGTAAATACAAATTTATAGACCCCTAACTTCAAAATTAACGGAATTCCCATACAAGTTTCCATTCCCTATTTAACCCCCTTAGGGGTGGAAAATACAAAAATGCTGAAACACGTGTTCATTATTTTTTAATTATCAGCCTAAAAACAAAATTAGAAGATCATACCTCTAAAATTTACGGAATTTCCATACAAACTTTCATCCCCTATTTAACCCCTTTAAGGATAAAATATACAAAAACGCTGAAACACGTATTCACTGTTTTTTAATTATTAGTCTAAATACAAAATTTGAAAATCCTACCTTCAAAATTGACGGACTTTCATACAAACTACAAACCCCTTTTTTACCCCTTTAGGGGGGGAAAATCCAAAAATCCTTTCTTAGTGGGAGATTACGTAATAGAAGGAACTTGCTCTCCAAGTTTCACCATTCTAGGTTTAGTAGTTTAGGCTCTGCGTTGATGAATCAGTCAGTCAGTCAGTCAGTCAGTCAGTAAGGACAAACGATTTTATAAGTTTAAGAATACATGCATAATGTAGTAGAGAAACACTGATAATTTTAGAGGTTTCTAATGTTATTTTTTTTTTTTTTTTTTTTTAAAGAGTCTTGGCGTGGAAACAATTCTACCAGTGTTGCCACAACCTCTTTGTCAAAAGTAACAGAAGTTGACTCGAAAAGTAACATTTTGACCACAAAAGTAACTTTTTTTGATTTTTCGGCGGTTTTTAATTTACTATTTAAATAAAGATGTTTAGAAAATTAATAGACCTTTGTATATTTGGTTTATGTAACTTAACTACCACTATCCAAGACAGTGAATGAGACCGACGACGGCTTAACGTGCCCTCCGTAGCACGGAACCCTTTTTCTTAGAGACAATCAAAGGTGATTCAGCTTGCATTTTCAAATAGCAAGAAACTGAAGATTTTCTTCAGTTTGGTTGGGAAAATGCAGGCTGAATCACCTGATTGTCTGGCAGAAAAAACAAGGTTACAAAGTCATTTTATTTCATTTAGAAAAAAATAAAAATAATTATTATATTATTATTTTGATAGCAAAATATTGAGTATGGATGGGCTAAAACCTTAGCTAAACCACAGTATAATTCAATAGTCTGACACGTACGTCAGACTCATATATTACACTGTGGCTAAACTAAGAAAAAAAAACAATAGACGACGCGACGTCAAACCAACAAAATATACCTTTTTGCTTAAATAAAATATCACCCTAATTTTAACGGACATTTAGATTATTTGGACGTTCAATTAGCCATAATAACGGAACTATGTTGACTGGACATCTACCTAAAGAGTGTTAAAGGTCAACGACGTGGCAAGTACATAGACCAATGCAAGTGCATCTGTGCAGCAGGAGTTCCGACTGCACAAGGAGACTACTACGTTGAATCTACTATACAACGTTACACACTAGAAGACGAAGCTAACGCCTTTATAGGCGATGCCATCATCCCCCCTCCACCACCAAAGAAATTAGCACCATTGCATTACCCTATAGAACCAGACCAGCGACACGCTTGTTACAACAGTGAACTCGCTGCTCTTTTAAATCCTAAACCTAGAATTCAAGACGTGATCGCTGATATTAAAAGCACTTCCTATTGTTCCTATTGGAAGACACCCTTGGGTTCAGTGCCAGATCCAGTACCCATGTTTCCCAAAGGTTTTGATATTAAGAACACTACGTATGGTAAGAAAAGCCATGTTGAAGAGTCGCTTTATGATCTGATAATGCCGAAAACTCCTTTAGATAATGTACCTAAGTCGCAACAACACTCAGCTCAGACAGACCGGAAATATAATCGACCTGCTTTCAACCCTGACTTGACTTACGGGTGCAGAACTAATGTAGATAAACGAGGTATTAATATGAAGTGTTGTTTGACTGATACCAGAGCAGAGTAGTGCAAGGTATTGATGGATATACTCACAGAAGAGTAAATGGAGGGAGCGGCAGCGACTTTCTCTAATCAGTGGGTTAATCGATCTGCTGATTTTAGGTAGCTGTTGTTATTTCCATTTTAACCATAGAATATATTTTTTTAGTTGCTCCGTCATATTCAAAATAGAAATTCAGAGACACGTACTAAATAATAAATCATTTTCTTTAATGATTTATCATTTATTACTAGGTAATCTGTGCAGTTATGTAATGTCACGTCAGTTCTTTAGTTCCATGAAAAGAGTTGGCATTGAAGAGTGCCCTCTGAAGCACGGAATCATATTTTTGTTCACAGACAATCACGCAACTTCATGCACTGTCGTAATAAAATTAGGGTGAAACTCACAAATTAATAAGTTTATTACAAATACAAATTAATAGGAATTCGAACGCTTGACTTCCGGATGGAGAAACCCAGGCTCAGACCACTATACCTCAGAGACAGTTCAAGGTCAGAGGAAAACCATTATGATGTGCTCAAACGTGGTAAGGTCATTAGGTATCCGACCCGATAAGGTGAAATACCCATCTCCGGTATACGATATCTTAGATGGCATGATATTATGGGGCAATAACGCATAATCATGCGTCAAGGCCGCAGTTGGTATCGTAAGATAAATGCAAATTGGCAAAGGAAGATAAAAAGCTTATTCCTTATTTGATGGCGTATAAATTAGGTAGTTCTTTTTAGGGTTCCGTAGTCAACTAGGCAAATTAATATTTATGATGTTACTGTACTTCATTAATAACTTTTTTTTTTATTATTCTTATAGGGTCTTAATTTGCGTTTGCGACAAAATAAAGACGTCTGATATCACCAGAGGGCTCGGATAATCAGGTGCAAGAAAAAAAATACTATTGGAGTTAATGAGAGTTGCTACAACCACCTTTTTCAAAATTTTCAGTGCCTCAGTTTATTTTTCTTTATTTACTTGTTTTAGTAATGCCAACGTGTTTTTTTGCATCAATATAAGTCGAAACTGATTGCATATTTTTTTGATATTTGTTTTAATTTGGATATAAGATATAAGTAGAAATGTGTTTTCAATGTACTGGAATATAAAATTTAAAATATAAAAATATCTTTTGATTTTTAGATATTTTTATTGAATACCATTTAGAAATAGTTTTTACGATGATTTTATTATTTTTACACAAAAATTTAATGGGGCCCTCAGAGGCAAATTTTGAAAAAGGTGGTTGTAGCAACTCTCATTAGCTCCAACAGTGACTTTTTAATTTTTTTTGCACCCGATTATCCGAGCCCTGGATATCACTGTCACAGTCTGAATATTCTGAAACAATTGAACCAAATGACATAAACAATCTTGGTATGAAACAATAAAGGAAACTATTAAAAAAATCATCTAAAAAGTCGTTTCCAAATCAAGAGGGCTTAAAGTGCGGTAAGATGCTCTTGGGTGACCTTGACCCTCAACTTAAAACACAAGAGCTGGTTTTTTAAATGAGTACCTAGGGCTCGTATTTATAAAGCCATCTCAAGACTTAGAGCAATATTGAGTGCAGATTTGACAGTTCATTTTGTATTGGAATGACGTTTCTGATACGAACTCAAACTCGCTGTCACTCTTGAGAGCTGATTATAAATACGGGCCTAGTTAGGTAATTCTGTATTTTTTGTTCATTGAGTATATAAGATAAAAATAATCAGGTACTGAAAATTGGAATTAGGAATTCATCGATTCCATTTGCTGCTTTTCACAGCATGTCCAGGAGGAGAAGCAGCTGGCATATCCTATGTTTTTTATCGCTCTGAGCCCATTATATTTTTCTACCTTTATTAATTATTTTCCAATTTAGAATGAGTGTCGTTTATGTATTTTTCATGTTTACTTGAACTTGACCTTGAGTTCAAGTCGTGTCTAACTTCTTCCGTGTTCTAGTGGTCTGAGTCATGGTCTCTCGATCCGGAGGTCCTGGATTTGATTCCCAGGGGGGTAACACAAAGTTGAAATTTGTTAATTTATTACTTTGTGAGATTTTCCCCAGTTTGGATAGGACATTGCAGACTGAATCACTTGATTGTACGAAAATAAAAAAAGATTTCTTGCGTCGAAGGGGAACGTTAAGCCGTCGGTCCCGGCCGCTGTCTTGATAATAGTCGTTACACAAACCATGTCAGAGGCATATAACTGTGCTATTACACGGTTTATAAACTCTGACACCTGAGTGTATCGTGTCGATCGACTGGAATGGAAACCCACTCGTCAAAAAGAAGTTTGAAGAGCTCTCTTGTGTGACTTTGAACTTGACCTTGAGTTCAAGTCGTGTCTCATGTCAAGAACTTTCAACTGCTGCTGTTTGCTAACTGAAGTTGTAGGCTCGTTATTTTTTTAGTAATGACTTGTTGAGACCGTCTTAGGTTAAAATATTCTCTCACGCCCATCCTTACAAGGTAGGCAGAGCATCAAGGTCAAAAACCAATTGCTGAATAATCTAGAAATTAAGCCTGTAATTGTCCTAACCAAACTGGGGAAACCTAAAAAAGTGATAATGATGAATTGATTAGGTGGATAATAAATAATTTATCAACTTTATTAGAAAACGATTCCACGACCACTGGATAGACTGTCGTAGGTTTAGACCATTAACCACAAAGGCAGTCAGGTAGTGTGCACTCTTGGAAAAATAACATAGAATGAGAATTGATGCATTTGACGGAAACTTGGAAACTAGATGGAAATTACACAGGGCCGGAAACCGTAGAAAAAATATCGGGTTGCACTCCGGTAGTGCCAGCAGAAGCGAAAACTCAACAGATGGCGCTAGTAGGTTTCTAAAACGCAACTCTGATCTGAAGCGATCGGCCAATTTAGCTTGCTCTCTGTCTGCATACAATTTGTGTGTGACCAGAGGTCAGAAACTCTGGATCTGTCGATCTGTCGCGAGTTTATAATTTTTTACCCATCCCGAAAAGTGCACAACGCCGCTGAAGAAGTTATCACTTCAAAAACAGGAGAAGGAGAGGCCATTGCCCAGCAATGAATGGGACAGAACAGGTTAGGTAAAAATATTATAATAAAATACTGAGAATACCTAAATCCACGATCATATATAAAATCTACCCATTTGGCTTAGCAGACAAGTGTCTGTGAAATGAAGATAAAGTTCCAAATGGCACAACTGTTCTGGATAAGCAGGACAAATTGCAGTATCAAGGAAATTCGTGATATACCAGCGCTACTAATGCAGGGATAAACTTATTACAGGACTGCCGTGTGGTCTTGTGGTGTGAGCATTGGGATGTCGATTTGAGTCCGGATTCGAGAAATACAAAAAAAAAATCTTTTTCCAAACCCTTGTCGTGAAGAATCGTTTACTCTATTTCAGTACTTGGAATAAAATGCTACTGGAAATTACATTATGTACTATATTAGAACTATTTAGAGAAAACAAAACCTCCCGGTATAAAGTTATGGATATCCTAAATCAATGTGGATATGCCGTAAATAAATCCGAAAGTACTTTATGTGATTGCGTATGTGTGCGTCTTACTTTTCATCATTGAGTACAAAAAATACCATATTTCTGAGGATTTTTGCTCACAGTGCTATTTTATTTCATAAATATGAAAAGTAAGAAATTAAAAATTTTAAATAAATAAATTGAAAATTTGAACCTGCGACCTTCGGAATGCCGTTTCATCGCTTCCAAAGGTCGCAGGTTCAATACCTTCGGAAGCGATGAAACGGCATTCCGAAGGTCGCAGATTCAAACCCTGTCCGCGGCGAATTTTTAACTTATAACTTACTAACTTTTCATATTTAAAAAAATACCATTCCTTTATTCCAAACTTAACGAAAATCTCTTTCGTCCAAGTTCATTTTAATTTATATTATACAGGGTGTAAATTTAAGTGCATACCATAGCTCAGGGAATGTTCCAGTAACGATAAAGGAGCCCATAAAAATATACAAAAAATCACTCCATCATTGACTTTGTCCCTGTCATCCCTGACCTTGTGTCTAGAGTATTTGAAAAGCTAGCCTATTTCTAATTTAAAAAAAATATATATCAGCCTGTATAGCTAAAGAAATTTTCTCAAGCTGAGTTAAGTGCTTTGGGTCGATGACTTCATAAATCCTTTGTTTCGATCTGTGTCTGAAGCACTCTTGGAATCTACTCATGGCAGAAACTTTTCTTATTGTTTTCTGTGATTACGAATATACTTATTACTTTTTGTATATTCCAAAAAGATAGGTAGTTAGCTATTACCTATAATGTATATATTTAGGTATGTATAGTATTTACATTGGCCTCGATTCTCGCTGTCCAGTTACTAATTCTAATTCTTAGTTGCGCTGTCACTTTTTGACATTTATCATAAGAACAGGATAGCAAATAAACACATGTTTTTGATGTTCCTAATTTGACAAAAGCTGCTTTAAATAAGAACCGAGCATAGAGCATGCTCCTTTTTTTTCGTCAAATAAGCAATCTAATGTCAGATTAGGAATGTCAAAGTCATGTGTTTATTTGCTATCCTGTTCTATGTTAAATGTCAAAAAGTGACAGCGCAACTAAGATTTAGAATTGGTAACTGGACGGCGAGAATCGAGGTCAATACCAATTATCATTCTGGATTTTAAGATAATTTTTGTTTTCAATTTTAATATTTCTGCATTTGATACTTATTAATTACAGTTTTAATTTGTCCGTCACAATTTTCGTATTACTTATGTTAATTTTTCACCTGGCATTGCTTACATGCGATTACTATTATTATTACTCAAATAATCATTTTACCATTAACTAGATCAAAGTCAAGAATTTTATCGGGTAGGATAAACAAATTGTATGGTTCTAAGGCCCGTATTTATAATCAGCTCTCAAGAGTGACAGCGAGTTAGACTTTGAATCAGAAATGTCATTTTAGTACAAAACGGCCTGTCAAATCCACACTTAATATTACTCTCAGACTTGAGATCGCTTTATAAATACGAGCCTAAATTTGCAAACTTTGTATTTTAGTAAGGAAGAGTGTAAAGCGTATCTATAGTAGCTATGTCGTAACTTATACTGGGTGTAAGGGACAGCGTCCCGCAAACTGATAGGGGTTGCTCAGTCAACAATACTGAACACATATCACTAGGTTTTTTTTCAGGAAATGAAAAAAAAATTTGCTTTTCCATACAAATTGTCTGATCGATATGGTCATTTTGTATGAAAAAGGTTTTTTTTTTTCATTTCCTGAAAAAAAATCCTGGTGATAGTTGTTCAGTTTCGTTGACTGAGCAACCCCTATAAGTTTGCGGGACGCTGTCCCTTACACCCCGTATAATAGGGGTTGCTAAGAATTTCCTGGTGAAAGTTGTTCAGTTTCGGTTTCGTTGACTGAGACACCCTTATTGGTATCTGGTACGCTGTCCCTTACACCTGGTATACAAATGAGCGTAACAGCATGTCTGCTGAAAGCTTACTGACTGGAGGCTCGGAGGATGTTTACATCCGACATTTTTATTTGCTTCAGGATTTTGATTGGAATTTTTATTATTTTTCGGCTACTCAATTTAAAAACAAGAAGTATTTTTACGCAGCACACTAATAAAAAAAGTAACCGAAAAAAGTACAGGAAAATTTAGAAAAATATTTTCTTAAATTTTTTGCATACTCTATTTAGAAAAAATATTCGCTTCTGGGTTGTAGTTATGTTTTGACTATATTTACTTTAATTATCTGTATTCCTTTTGCAGCTGACGAGAACGGGTCGATATCGGAGACGATCCCCGACCGGCCTGTGGAACTGAAGAATTTCCCGAAGCTGTGTGAACAGCGACGCAAGTTCCCGGTCCTTTACAAGCTGGAGTTCCAGGTAATTAAGGCCCGTATTTATAATCAGCTCTCAAGAGTGACAGTGAGTTTGAGTTCGTATCAGAAATGTCATTTCAGTACAAAACGACCTGTCAAATCCAAACTTAATATTGCTCTCAATCTTGAGATCGCTTTATAAATACGAGCCTTAGTTCTTAATCTTAAGTATTGGCTATTCTAAGAACTACTAGTGCCTCAAGTAAAACTACGTGATGTCGCAGGCCCATCCCATACTTCTTCGATAAACCCTGGTGTCAGAGTTTTCAAACCGCCTAGTAGCACAGCTATAGGCCTCTGACATGGTTTCAGTAACGACCACTATCAATGACAGCGACCGGGACTGACGGCTTAACGTGCCCTCCGAAGCACGGAATCCTTTTTCTTTTCGGACAATCAGGTGATTCAGCCTGCAATGTCCTAACCAAACTGGGGGAAAACCTCACAAAGTGATAAATTGACAAATATCAACTTTGTGTTCCCCCCTGGGAATCGAACCCAGGACCTCCGGATCGTAAGCCCATGACTCAGACCACTAGACCACGGAGGCAGTTACTTAGTTAGTTAGTTATCCCATACTGCACAACCTTTTTTAATAGTTTAGATGGTTTACTACACTATTTAGGTGGAGCTAACTATCAACGTTCCATGCTTCCATGCTGGACTGGGAGTGATAGAAAAACATAGAATGTGCCAGCTGCATCTCGTCCCGTGCATGCTGTAAAAATCAGCTAAGATAATCGAGGGTTTCAGTGTATTGCAATTTAGGCGATGGGCTGACAACCTGTCACTATGGTAATATACATAATCATCATCTGTATTAGCCCTAGATGGCCCTAGAAACTTGTCAGACGTGGCGGAACAACCTATGTTTAGGTTGTTTTTGCTCTGCCTACCCCATTAGGGATACAGGCGTGATTTTATGTATGTATGTATGTAACTATCAACGTACCTCTGAAGGTCTGTGAAGGTCGACCTTCCCATGTAGCTAAAGAAATTTCCGAAACTGTGTGAGAAATCCTATTCAAACTTAGTTATTCTTCTTACTCTAATGGCAATAGTAATAAAAATAACCAGAAATAGAAATAGAAAATCATTTATTTGTCACCATAAATGTGTACAAGCATAGCTTATCATAAATCTTATATCTAGAATATTATACGTTAACAGACAGTACCAGAGCCATGTAGTACCGTCAACTAGAACTACGGCCCGTAGAATTGATGAACTTATCAACTCTTATAGCACTACTGCAGAAACTTTAGCATCTACAGTACCTATTTTAGGTACTAATCCCTCCGACATGGTCGTGTAGATAGTGATTCACTGCCATAACTTCTACCTCATTAGTCTCCCTAATGCAGGCGATTCTCGTCTGCACAAGATAACCCGACGTCACAGCAAAGTGTAGAAAACAGTAAAACCTTTTCTTACGAGCAAGTAACTAAAAGTGGATTTTATAAATTGTCCTTAAAAACCGGCTGTTTTGCAATTTGCTACACATATAGATTTTAATTCAGAAACAGCCTAGTCATGGGAAATTGCAGTGAAAATTTGCGTAGGTTCGGTAAGACAGCAACACAAAGGAGGTGAAATAAATTGGGGCGCACTTTCTTTGCCAAAAAAGTTTTAACAAAGCAACACTTATGCTTTTGTTTGTATGAAAAATTAGACTCTCAGCTCAGGTACTTAAGGTCCAGTCACTAGTTGAAATAACATATTCCTTTTCTTTTTCACATTTCTTTTTTTATCAATGCTTTTCGTATTCGTTCACATCACATAGCGAGTATATTTTTTTCTGTAATCATACGGTACTTACGGTCCCTTGTTTTACTGTACCTAACTTTTACTATGTCTATGTTTAGGTAAGCACCATTAAGCACTGCTTTGACGAAACTTGAGTTTCATAGACAAACTTGGCGATCTTTGGAGGCCACATTGTCTAGGTAACTTAAAATTAGATTAACTATATCGACAGGAATTCCCAAGTGGTTTAAGTTGAAAACTTTGCAGTTATCAAGTGTGCTTTGAGATCTAGTTAACACATCACATTCCACTTGCAACAAATTGGCCTTCTCATACAATATGTCAGTGGTATCACTCATTTTGAAAGTTTATAATTTTTTTTACTCCCGGTATCGCTGTAGGTAGCTATAGGTAGGTAGCTATTTCTTATACTGTGCAGGAAGTCAGTATTGATATATAAAAATAGTATGTTGTAGTCAGTCCATCGCCTAATACACTGAAACCCTTGAATCCTTTAGCTGGTTTTCACAGCATGACCGGGAGGAGAAGCAGCTAGCATTCTATGTTTTTCTATCACTCCTAGTCCAGCATAGAAGTATAAGCAAGCACAACACAACCTTTTATTAAATATTAGGTACTAATATAATATCCAGTAACCGTGAAATCGATAAACAGACCTGTCAAACACATATCTGATTATTTTGCAGCATTATTATGAAAAGCAAAACTAGTTTTGCACCCCGCGGTTTCGGGGGAAAAATAGTACGTCATTCCTAGAGTATTAACCAAACAAATATTAAAGTTGTTTAAAAGGGCCTCTACATGTTGGCTTCGGCCCCACGCACGCCTCCCAAAAGTCCGGGACTCTATAGTCCCGAGATAATGGTAAAACATACATAATAATAATAATAATAATAGTCATTTACCGTGGGTAAAACAGCGGAAAACATTTTGATAAATATGATTAAACACAAAACTCAATTATTCTACGAAATCTAATCACCAAATATTGTGATAATCCTTAATAGGCATTCAATTTTGCATCCAATGAAAAAGAAAATAGCGTACTGGTATTAAATGATTCTACAAATCACCTGATTAATATTAGCCTAAATTGCAAATTAATCTAGTACCTATTGGTTTTGAAGTTTCGTAAAAAGCGAATTCGTTTTTAATACGAAAAACGACAAAAGCTTATACCCTTTAGTTTTTTATCGCTCTCAGTCCAGTATTAAAGTAAAGAAAAAAAGAAAAACGTCTACAATATCACAATAAGTTCTTCAGTATCTAATTTCAATGCCACTCATTTTTTAAGAACAAAATAATTACAACAAACAAACTAACCACAAACCAAACAAAATCCGACAAGCAATATCGTTAAAACGTAATAATGATAACAGCTTCATAGAAAACCGTTTTTCGATACCTAAATTGTTATAAAGCGAATGATGATTCATTTCTATTTTAGAAAAGAAAGAGTTTTATTTTTCTGAAACATGCATGAAAATAGTCTTATTCCTTATGCAAAATCAATACGCAAACTTTGACATTTACGGTTTCTCAAATTAAAAAAAAAACTTTTTTATTTTTTTCATAGAACTCGTCTTTTTCAAAATTTCGAACAACAAAGCACTCCGTCAAAGTACAAAACGCCATTCCTCCATGCCAAAACTCTCCAGCAAAGTCCAAAACGCCATGACTTCATGCCAAAACATTTTTTTTCTAAGTACACTTGCGCTTAGTTTCAACCATTTGCATTTGTGTTGACCTAGCACTGAGGCTGTACGCCATAGATTTTTTATTTATGTATTTCCCTGCATTAATTTGAGAAAAGCACTATGTAAGCCTCGGCGGAAATAGCAATTGCTTGACTCGTATTATTGAAGTCCTCGCCTGCGGCTCGGACTTCAATCCCTACTCGTCCGTCAATTGCTAGTTTTCCATGCCTCGACAACAATGTACTATTGTTCTCTGATTTAGTAAGTAAGTAATGTTGATTCCATTCAGACTAAAGCTGATGAACGTATATATATGACGTATCTATCTATAGCATTTTTATCTTACGACTGCCGCTCGGCATCTTATTATCTTACTTGTGATTGTGCGTACACGAGCCCTTGTATGCGTAACTACAGATGTATGGCGTTCTCACGTACACTAAGGCAATGTGCGTGTAATCTACATTTACGCACACAAATATGGCAAAGCAGCAGTCGTGAGATAAAACAACTATACATACATTCTTGTCTGTCTGTATCTCTTATGGGGTCGGCTCGTTTTCACCACATATTCCCATCTTTAGGTACAAATTTTTCTTAGAAAATTGAAAGCAAACACAATATAGAGGTACGCAAAAATACAGGCGCTCACCGTCCTTTCAAAATATAAAATTGTCTTTAATATAAAGGTAAAAGTTTCACTGTTTTTTATTAATTTCGGGGCTCCTTTGATCCCTTTAAACGGTCGGCGACGTCCCTGATGAGGTTGCTCGGAGGTCAATATTGGACGAAGCAGCTAAAAAGTAAATCTCTTCAAAGGTTCCGACTAAATTGAGGCATAAAAATTTGCATTAAATCGGTTCAGTTTCTGCAACAGGATCAATGAAAATACGGGGTGTAAGGGACAGCGTCCCGCAAACTTATAGGGGTTGCTCAGTCAACGATACTGAACAACTACCACCAGGAATTTTTTTCAGGAAATGAAAATAAAAATTTGCTTTTTCATACAAAATGACCACATTGATCAGACAATTTGTATGGAAAAGCAAATATTTTTTTTCATTTCCTGAAAAAAAATCCTGGTGATATGTGTTCAGTATCGTTGACTGAGCAAGCCCTATCAGTTTGCGGGACGCTGTCCCTTACACCCGGTATGCTTAGCCTGTCAAACTGTCAAACTGACGTTACTCGCCTTAATTAAGATGACATGTTGGATGGTGTCGCCTTATTTTAGGCGTTATACGTCAATTTGACAGGTTTATAATCAGATGTTGTGTTGCTGTCTCTATTTTATTCAAATTTTAGAAAGTGACAGAACCAAACTTAAATAAGTTAAGGCGAATCGGCAGCATTAAATAAGTTTTTCCATGCACCTACCGATAAATTTTTTAATGTGCAATAATTTTAAGTGTACCTAACCATGTAAGTTCCTAACAATATTTTAAATGTGGAGATTGATGTAGAAGACTTAAAATTATTTCTAAAAAGTCTGAAATAAAGAAAATTTTACTTTATTTTATTTATTTTATAATTTTGTTGACAGACGGCGGTAAAGGTGGAGACACACTCATGTCGACACGCGACCAAGAAGAGCAACGCACACAAAAACCAGAACCAGAAAGTTATACCTTGTAAGTATATTCTACCTTTCTTTTTGATCATAAACCCATTTTTGACATGATAACATCATAAATCGATGAATGCCGAGCATGACTTAGGCCCGTATTTATAATCAGCTCTCAAGAGTGACAGCGAGTTTGAGTTCGTATCAGAAATGTCATTTCAGTCCAAAACGATCTGTCAAATCTATACTTAATATTGCTCTCAATCTTGAGAGCGCTTTGTAAATACGAGCCTGAGCCTGTCACGTTCCTCCTGAGCCATGCGTGCAAGTGAGAGCGCGGAACAAGCGATAGAGAGGCACGATCGGCCTAAGCGTTTGGCTTGAGACGCATCAATGTTTTCTGATGACGTTGTCACGTAAAATTATCGTCCGTAAACCGATTTGACAGACAGCCAATGTTTTTGTTATAAATGAGTAAAAAAAAAAACGAAAAAAAAAACACGGATAATTTCGAATTATTGCTACGGTGTAGCCAGTGCTACATGACTACGAAAGTGCTACAGCTTCGTAGCGCAGGCTATGAAATGCAAGCCGCTTTTCAGCGAGTTCACTAAAGTTCGTGTTTTAATTAAGAGTTCGTGTTCATTACTGAATGAAATCTTGTATCTTGAAGGATGTAAACTTTTAAATTAAGAAACTGAGGTATACACAGTGAGTTTTTAAATTGTAAGTTTTTTTTTTTATTTCACTTTTACCCTATCTATCTACTTATATCAGCCTACATCTATCTACCCCTGCTGAGTATAGGCAGGCCTCTTCTTTTATACGCGGGAAAACAAGCTTATGTCCAGGAGCTATCATCAGCTCATATACCTACGTCCCTACTAAGAGGCGAATAGGGCGATATTTGTATATTTTTGAGGTAACTAACATTTGGTTTTCTATTATAACACTGAAAATATTATGTACAAATAATTTCCTGTAAGTAATGTACTTTAGTTGCTATATGGCACATATTAACGAGAATTGTTTTATCGGGTACAAAGAAAAAACTATGATAACAGAGACCACATTCGAACATACATTGTATCAAGTTTTCCGAAGAAAATGTTACTTTAATAAACATTCTTAAGTTACAAGAACTATTCCTTTGTATTACGCTTTGTATGAACCAGCTGCTTTGTCGGTAATTCAAATAGGGCGTGTGACAAAGCAGGACAAACATTGCTAGGAGCGCTTTTGTTGGAACACTGAGCATGAAATTGATAGTAAGTATAATAAAAATACGTTTCTTTCCTCTAAGCTACCGCCTCGATTCCTTAATCCCGTATTTATGAAGCGATCTCAAGATTGAGAGCAATATTAAGTATGGATTTGACAGGCCCTTTTGTACTGAAATCACATTTCTGATACAAACTTAAACTCGCTGTCACTCTTGAGAGCTGATTATTAATACGAGCATTAGTAATGAACCGGGTGACCAAACCTTAGACCTATGTTCCTTTGGGAAAGTGGTTAAGTACCTTAAGTTTGGTAAGCAATTTTTTTTATATCCAGTATTTTTTTCTACATTGAATATCTATAAAATACTTTCTTTTTTTTTTTTTTTTTTTTTTCAAATAAAACCATTGTCAAAAATCAATTTATTTGCTGTAACACTAAATCGGGGAAAATTCAGCCAGGACGTGCCCAAATTACATGACAAGGATCGTGACAAAAACCCCGGCAGAAAATCGTGGAACATTCGAGAAAATCCGTGACAAGTCTAACTGTTCCTTTTCTGCTGATACGTGTTCCTGGCGACAACGAGAAAATTCTCAAACGTATTTAGCAAAGTAAGGTGATCAAAATACACATACATACATAAATCACGCCTCTATCCATAATGAAGTAGGCAGAGCAGAGCGTCAAAGACCCAAACAAAGGTCAATCAATTCAATTCTTAATTAATGGCTTTTGTGTAATCACAATTCTGCCAATGTCACGTAAATTATTGATAAATTTAAGGGAGAGTCTAATATTGAGGCACGTGGAGTCAAAGATACCCTTCTCCTTCAAGAGAAAGGTACAGACTCCCAAACAAAGGTCGTTCCGCCACGTCCGACAAGTTGTGACGGTTGTTTAAGATAGATCTGTCTGTATATTGCTGTAGTGACAGGGTTGTCAGCCCGTCGCCTAAATTAAATTATCCTAAAACCCTCGAATCCCTTAGCTGAATCCCTTAAGGTGTAAGAGATAGCAACAGGGATTGCTCAGTCAATGAAACTGACTTTCACGATGATATGAAAAAAAATTACCGTTCCATACAAAGATGGTCATTGAAATAATTTTCTCTACTAAGAGACTAAGGCCCGTATTAATGAACAGCACTTGAGACTGACAGCTAGTTTGAGTTCGTATCAGAAATGTAATTTCAGTACATTATGGTCTGTCAAGTTCATACTTAATATGCTCTCAATCTTTAGATCGCTTTATAAATACGAGCCTATATATTTTATTATCCAATTTATGATTTCAATTGGGATTAATTTTCGGAGAGTTCATACCCTAAAATTTTGTCTGCAAATTTTTAAACACCAAATATGTATAAAAGACAACAATGGCGTCATTGTTGGATACAATTAGTAACACAATATTGTTTTTGTCCGCAGATGACTACAACAGAGTGGTGCTAGAAACGATAGAGCGGGAGCCCGACTCCGATTACATTAATGCTTCCTATATAGATGTAAGTATACATAAATAGGTATAAAATACAGTATGGTAATGGGCGCTTTTCCACTAGACGTCACGTCAACGGTACGGCGACGATCACGTGATAATATCTATGGGAATCGATGACATGCCGTGACGGTGCCGTGCCGGCAAGTGGAAAAGCGTGTCATATAATTTCATTGATTTTCATACATTATCTCACCTACGATATCGTCAACGGTACCGTGCCGTCGCCGTTGCCGTTGACGTGCCGTCTAGTGGAAAAGCGCCCATTAGTTTTCAAGGTGTATGAAAAATAATGTGACCCAAACCTTAAAACTAAACAACTTTTACCAATAAAGAACATCATGAACTGCATAAATAACATTCGAGCACTAAGAGCAAGTCCCTCGCAGATGGTTAATCTCTATAATATGAGATCCGTCGCCAGAAGCTTACCACGACGCAATACTGCGAGACTTTCATATCAAAGTTTTAAGGGCTAATTGATCGTGAAAATGAACGACTTTCTCTATGGAACGTAGGTTGAAATAACAACAAATTTTTTACCCACAAACATGCATAAATTCATTCCTTTATCCTTTACGTTGTAACGCCTAATAAACGACATTATCACCACGTCTGACAAAATATCTAGAGCAAATTTTTAAATGAAATGTGTATCACTAATAGTGACGGGTTGAATACATTCTCGAGCCAATTTGCTGACTTTTACAGTTTTTCCGGTAAAATTAGCAACCAGGAAAATTCTATGTTTTTCTATCGCTCACAGTCCAGCATGGAAGAACCTTTTAAACAAAAATCTTTTGTCTCGTCAATAACACATGCCAACCTAACCCTGAGTGAGTAACAGGAAAACGCTCCTATTATATTCAAAGAGTATGCTCAAAACCATCTCGACACCCTTCGTAAAAATACGAGGTGTGTCACATCACATCACAATAAAGGGTAAATAAAAATGAAGGCAAAAAGAGAAATTCATTCTATTGCAAAGTTTCGGTCAACATGTCTTATCTCACAAATTATGAATTTTTTTATTGTAAATTATCTCAATATTTGACAAGCCGTTTCATTAAATGCTGTTTACAAGCGGAAGGAGAGGGTTTTTGAGATCTGTCGTCTGGTCTAAGACTCTCCCCGCTTAATTATTTTTAACGAGTATTTCTAATTTTGTAATCGCCCATACCACAAAAATACTCACATGTTTAAGGGCCGTATTTATGAAGCGATCTCAAGATTGAGAGCATTGTTAAGTATGGGTTTGACAGCCCGATTTGTACTGAAATGACATTTCTGATACGAACTTAAACTCGCTGTCACTCTTGAGAGCTGAATATAAATACGGGCCTAAGTGTTATGAATGAATAAATCTAAAAAAAAAAAAAAATAGAAATACTTCGGCTTTACCGACTTTCTGAAGTAGAACAGGCAAACTCAAAAGGCAAAACACGTCCAATCACAGAGAAAAGACCCGTGGAAAAGTCTATTGCCCGAAACGCTTAAGGAAAGGGTCCAATAGGCCTTCCCATTAGACTATAATCTACTGAGCGAATTGGCCCCGTTCCCGATACTGACCCAGGTATAATGTCAATAGACCCCGGACATTCAAGACACTGGGGATCGACTTTTGAAAGTCACCCCATTATGATACAAGAATATAAAAGTTTTTTTTTTTTCGAAAAAAATTATTCTGTTTTTTTCACGCCTACAATAATAAATAATAGTCCTCCCAACCGATTTTCGGTGATGGCGGCCAACTCCCAGAGATCGACCAACTGCGCAGGACTAGTTTTTAGTGACCAAGTGTTTGCAACACACAGGTACACTCTTTATGCCTTCTTAGATTCCTTCAATCTCTTATTCTGATGACTGACACGACCAGAGAGAAATCAGGCGCAGGACCGACTATTTACATGCCTATCCGAGAGCATGGATCATCTCACTTTTCGGACAATCAGGTGATCAACAAACACCTCTAGACTAGGGCGATCGGGCCGTATTTGACCTCGTGGGTCCAGTACGGATTGGTCGACTTCACACACTATTTTTCTTCGCAGGTGGGGGAAGGTTACCTCAAGATGTTTTCCTTCATCGTAAAAGCACCAAATAAACGTTTGGTACATATTTTTTTTTTTTCTGGTCCGTCGAAATCGACCCACTATTATTTAAGGAGCTATTATTTAAGGATAAACTCGATTTTCAATTTCGGCGGAAGTTAGTAGGTTGTCTTTGTCAGGTCTATTGTGACCGACAGCCTATTTAAGTTTATAACCTTTTTGGATCCGATATTCGATAGAAGTTTGAACAATGAGTCTTTTTTGCATTACATTTTTTTACTGAATATCGTTTATCTTGTATCAAACAAAAACGGCCAAGTGCGAGCCGGACTCGCGCGCGAAGGGTTCCGTACCATCGTTTATAAAAATGGCAATAAAATCATATCTTTTGTCCGACTCGCGGCCATCATCAGGAATACAGGTTAACCGTTTAATCTGCTATTTTTTTACATCCTATATTTATTTATTTATTTATAACTTATGACATTCATAAAATATCGTTCTTATTACATCATACAAAGTTAAGAAAGTTCAGAATTATGTTCAAAACTGATCACGATCACTATAAGCAACATTTATATAATGTAAATGACAGTAACAGTCCAAAAAGACCGGAGTCTGTGCTAGGACTAGTTACTTCTAGTGAATGACTAGGAGGTGGCAGTTCATCCATTTAAACCCTTATAAAACGATGAAATAAGTAGAACCACCCTGTATAATGTACCTACACGCACATTGCCGTAGTGTGCGTGAGTTCGCAATAGCAAACCTGTAATTACGCACACTAGGGCGCGTGTACATACGCACAACCACAAGTATGACCGAGTGGCTGTCGTGAGAAAAAAAAAAATTGGTATATTAAATTGGCTACTTTCCAACTAGTCAAATCAGCAACTTTTTATGAAATGTCAAAAACGCTTTTTTGTATGAAAATAGTAAATTATGACGTCACATTTTAGTAAATATTGACTAATCAAATCAATAACTTATATACTTTTAATTCGATTGTTAAAATTTAAATGTGCATTTTTTTTTAAATGATGAATGAAATCCACAATATTTTTAGCCATCAGTTTTAAGTATAAACGTTTTGAATTTTTTAAGCTACCCAGTCAAGTACCCAATTGGAATTACACACAACATCACAAAACATGTGTATGAAGATAACTAAGTATGTTATTTATGAGTTAGGGTAGTAACGTTGCGACGTTCGGCGGCGGAGCATTCCGCGGCCGAACCTTAGCGTCTTATAAGACACAGCAATTCCGCCGACCGAATAGTCGATTTTAAGCGTATTCTTGTTCAACACGCTAAAGACGATCATTAATTTGGAGCTCTACAAGGTCATTATGGTAATATTGGATGTTAGTGGTAGGTAACTATATAGGGTGTTGCGGAAAAACCATACTCGGATCGGCTCGACCGACGGTTTAGCGTTACGCCGCGAAGCCGCAGGTGTGTTGTGTTAGAAAATGCAAAAAGCATTGCCAGCAGCGTGTTGAACGAAACCTTACACGCCGAACGTTACGCAAGTGTGTTGCTGCCCTAAACTGCACAAGCTCCCATTCTTGCTGACAGCGATACCTGAATCATAAAAAACACTGACACTGGCACAAAGTTTTGTAGTGCCACAGTCTAAAAAAAAAAAAAAAAAAACATTCGGGATTCGTCTTGAACTTAGAGCAACACGGTCTTGAATGTCTCGTTAATTTTTTTTTTAAAATCTAGTTAGGTATGCTACAAGCACAGTATAATTCAATAGTCTGACGTTCTGACGTACGTCAGACTCATATATTACACTGTGCTACAAGTACAAATCTGCCTCTCGTAGCGACTACGACGTAGCGATTACTACGCCGTAGCAGTAGGGTATTTCGTAGACATGACCAGCCTAGGGAAAATTGTTTATTGTGTAAATACGAGGGGTTGCTCAGCCAAAAAACTGAACAACTCACAAAAAATACTTCAGGAAAAGAAGAAAAAGGCCAACCATGACAGTATTCATCTGTGGAAATTCATATTATAGTCGAGGAAGTCGAGGTGATCATTTTGTATGGGGAACTCAAAATTTCCTTTCCTTATTTTAAGATTTAAGAATAATAATGATCAAATGTTCTTGAACATATAATTCCACAACCAAAATGCACTTTAAAGTTCCACTACACCTTCCTTCAATTCTTGCTAGGAACCGCGGAATCGGCTTTCCACAACCAGCCAGGATTACCAGCTACAAGCAAATTTGAACCTTAAGCCAACAGAGATGCGTTTGAAATTCCTTCAGTCCGATGCAGTACATTTCTGGATTTTGCTCCTGAACTATTTGTGCTATTTCATACGTGAATTTTAGTTAAACCCTTCGAAATGTACCATTAACAGTAAACACATTATTAAAAGAATATAAACCTACAGGATGTGCGAAAAATAGTGCACTTTTTGAATTTTAAATACTAAAATAGCTATTTCTTGAGAGAAAAAAATCATGAGAAAACCTGCACACATCTATGACGAAATTCGTATTTGGCCCACGTGGGCAACTACAGCTCGATCGCCCTATGTTAGGTTAGCTCTTGCCCTTTGGTGGGGAAGTATATGTAATAAATATTATGAATAACATTTTGTATCAACAATTAAACTACTACTAGTTTAGTTGCATATTATCTTTTTCTAAATTCGGAAATATGTCTGCCATTCTGTAAATTTATCGTCAAAGTAGGACGCCCGCGCCACAGGTTTTCCTATAGCGGGGTCCATAGTGTTTGTAAATTGTGCAAATGGTTTGTTAATAAAGATATTTGTATTTGTATATTTGTACTTTCTTTGTCCACAGAGTATATTAAAACCAAATGCGTACATAGTAACGCAGGGCCCAACTGAGGATACCGTTGTCAATTTTTGGCGAATGGTGTGGCAGGAGCGGGCAGCAGCCGTCGTCATGCTCACCAAGACTTTCGACTTCATCAAGGTATGTAGATAGATTAAACCTTTATACGGGGTGTAAGGGACAGCGTCCCGCAAACTTATAGGGGTTGCTCAGTCAACGATACTGAACAACTACCACCAGGATTTTTTTTCAGGATATGAAAATAAAAATTTGCTTTTTCATACAAAATGACCACATTGATCAGACAATTTGTATGGAAAAGCAAATTTTTTTTTCTCATTTCCTGAAAAAAAATCCTGGTGATATGTGTTCAGTATCGTTGACTGAGCAACCCCTATCAGTTTGCGGGACGCTGTCCCTTACACCCGGTATATTGTACCTAGTTTGGTTAAGACAATTCAATTTTACTTTTTATCGGGTCTATTCGCGATAGATTTTGGTCGATTTTGATAGATTTTTAGTCGGGAACCAGGTAAATTCCTATGATTTACCACCAAAATCTATCGCGAATAGACCCGATAAAAAGTAAAATGAGTATAAATAATCGCGAGTGCTTAAAAAGTTATAAGACAATTCAAGCTGAACTGTAAGAAAAGGAATTTCGTGCTTCGGAGGACACGGTCGGTCCCGGTCGCTGTCTTTGATACTTAGTGGACGTTACAATAATCATGTCAGTGGCCTATTATCTATTTCTTTGACTGAGCATACCCTTTCGTTTTTGGTATACCGTCTCTCTCTCCCTGGACTGGGAGCGATAGAAAAACATAGAATGTGCCAGCTGCATCTCCTCCCGGGCATGCTGTAAAAACCAGCTAAGGGATTCGGGGGTTTAAGTGTATTGCAATTTATAGGCGATGGGCTGACAACCTGTCACTATAGCAATATACATTATCATCTGTAATAACCCTCAAAACTTGTCAGACGTGGCGGAATTACCTTTATTTAGGTCGTTTTGGCTCTGCCTACCCCAATAGGGAAAAGGGCGTGATTTTATGTATGTATGTATGTATGTCTCTCTCTCCCTTTATTTGGCTACACCAAAAGTTTGGCCATAGCCAGTGCTGCTTTGTCACAAGAAAAGTTATATTCGCTTTGCGGCACTGAAGCTTGCGAGTCAGTTCACACCGGAAAGCGACGCGACGCGACACGGTGCAAATCTGCCCGAAGATGCATCTCGTACCTAGATACCAGGAAGTGACAGGCTGCACTTGAGGTGTTTCCGAGTTCTGTAAATGAAACGCGAAGTGTTCTATATTGTACCACGCTTTTAGGAGTTAAGTATGTTGAGGCCAGTTGGCCGATTCATGATGGATGGGAAAAGGGTAGCTACCCGCCTGGTCTGTGATGTGACCGGGGGACCGGAGTCCGACCGGTCCTGTTTTGAACTTATATATCTGCAGATCGCTGAGAAAACTTCGGTACCGCGTTTTAGAACTTGTGTTTCTTGTGGTGGCGCCATCTGTCGGATACACGCTCTTGAAAAGTTCGCGCCGCGTCGCGTCGCTGTCCGGTGTGAATTGATCCTAAAGCGTTGACTATTGCGAGTCCATTGTAAATTCCGTCTGTTCTAGTTCCAAACTCATTACACTTACCACTGCGCTGCGTTTGCAAAGCAGGCTTTAATTAAATCTGGACACGTTCATTACGGCTTGTGACAATTACTTATTTCATTTTAAATTATTACGAGCTCCGAAGAAACATAAAGACTGTCCTAGTTAGGGAAAGTTGCCTTTTTACCTAAGTAATAATAAATTTACAATATATATATATTTCCTTGATGTATGATATTCCTGAGCCTCCCACCTAAGTCCAGTGCCTAACAGCTTCATGCTGTTGCTAGAGAATGTGGTGATAAAATAAATAACGAAGACCTTATGCTATACAATGCATCTAGGTACGAGTACCTATACATACACTCGATAAGCGCGAGAATATAATTTTCTTCCTTTCTCTTTGCACCAATATAGACGGTAAACGCCATACCTACCATCCCCCACGTATTGCTTTAGTGCCCCGACCTCAATATAGTGGCCTCAATTCACGCCGTCCAGTTACTAATTCTAATTCTTAGTAGCGCTGTCACTTTCTTAACTTTGACATAAGAACAGGATGGCAAACAAATACGTGAGTTTGACATTTCTTATCTGACATAAGACTGCTTAAATTAAGTAAAATTAGTGAGCACGCTCTATGGTCATTCCTTATTTAAAGCGCCGTACGTCAAATTAAGAATGTCAAAGTCACGTGTTTGTTTGCTATCCTGTTCTTATGTCAAATTTAAGAAAGTGACAGCGCTACTAAGAATTAGAATTAGTTATAGTGCGTCCTGAATTAACACCAGTGTGAGGTAATAAAACTAGGTGCATGTTCTTGCCTGTACCGCCGTAATACTTGTGCTGGAGTTTTCTCGTCATATTTCCAACGAAGCAGGTCATATTCCTAGACAGATCTGAAATAAGGTAGATCACGCAACCTTTTAAAACTGTGTGAAAGCTTTATTTTATACGTATTGTTGTAGTTGTTTCTGATAGTGATCATTAGGTATTTAAGGGAGAAGAGAGGCCTATTAGATTCCTAGGTATTCAATTTAAAAACTCTGATATCGGGGTTCATCGGGTCGAAGATTAACTTCAAGAATCTACTCGATAGAAGAAGACTGAATCAAAATACTATATCTCCATTTTGTTGTCTACAAGAAGTATAATTTTCACATCATCAAAACAAAGAAGCTACAATTTTTACTTTAAACCCATGACCTTCAGCGTAATTTGCTAATGGTCTAACTACTGAGCCATCGAGTATTCTAATTCACCTGACAACACTATAGGTTGTCTTTAGCCAGACTTAAAACTCCGATAATGGAGTTTGATGTACACGCAAAATAGGTCCAACAGCGGAATCAACTCAAGTCTAGGTCTGTGATTCCTCCTATCACCTAGTTTATATGATGTGACGAGGCGGGGGGCTATAAGTAGGTATTTTAGATAGGAGAATGGTTTTATAACGTGGTTTGTGCTGGTTTGTGAAAAATTTGTCTCTATTTTTAAAAAGTCAGAATTTTGAATAAGTACAACAAGATTTTCAATATTAGACACAGCAAGAAGTGGAGCGTACCTACTAACTGCATCTGTTCTGTCTTTTCAAATAGCGGTGCATAGGTAGGTACTACATACACTTCTTATCTCTTTAAAGCGAGAGTAAATAGATGAGCTTAACTTCATCGTCTTCTCTGTAACCCCATTTGTAATGAAAAATAGGAAATTAAGTTTTCTATTGATAAAATACCCAGCTTTCTAATAAGGTCTTCTTCAGGAGCATGAAGATCAAATCAGTAGAAGAGTTAGATAACACTTTTTCGTCGTTTTACTAGACGGCCCGCACAGCTTGCTACGCAGAGGGTCCCGGGCTCGATTCCCGGCCGGGGCAGACATATGAATGATGAATTTATATGTCTGTTCCTGAGTCTGGACGTTCTTTGTGGTTGTGTTTGTATGTCCATGGCACCTCGATACAGGGATCCTAGTGGGCGTTATGATTGTGGTCGAGTTGTTTCTTTTTAGGGTTCCGTACCCAAAGGGTAAAAAACGGGACCATATTACTAAGACTTCGCAGTCTGTGTGTCTGTCTGTACGTCGTCCGTCCGTCCGTCCGTCCGTCCGCCTGTCACCAGACTGTATCTCATGAACCGTGTTAGCTAGAGAGTTTAAATTTTTACAGGTGATGTATTTTTGTTGCCGCTATATCAACAAATACTAAAAACCAGAATACAATAAATATTAAGGGGTGCTCCCATACAAAAAACGTAATATTTTTGCTCGTTTTGGTAGATAATGTTTCAGAGGCTCTCTTTCTCATGAATCGTGATAGTTAGATAGTTGAAATTTTCACAGATGACGTATTTCTATTGTCGCTATAACAACAAATACTTACTCGCAGTTGGGCGGTTTTTTTATTATTGGTTTGTCCTCAGGTGATGTGCGTGCAATACTGGCCACCTAATAAAGAAAAAGACGAGACGTACGGAGACATCAGCGTCGGCATCGTGCAAGAAGAAGAACTCGCCAACTTCCACATACGCACCTTCCGACTCTACAAGAAAGAGAGAGATGTAAGTTAGCCGCCCTCTAAGTGGCTTTACGAAAGATCTTTAACAAGCGGTCTGATATGCGTTTTTGTAGATAGAATATTTTTAATACAAATTCAGTGGTTATAGTTTGATTGGTCCGCATCTCCGGATACATTTATCATACAAGAATGTCGGCTCAGACCATGGACAGAATAATATTAATTTACAAAACGGACAATCACTTTAATTTTTGTCGTACCTACTTTACGACATGTTTCGAAACGTTAGGAATCTCATTCACAGGTTGAGTGCGGTGGCGGTGTTTTCGCGGTCGCGTCTACCTGAATAATTAGAAGGACATATAGTCTGGAAAGAGAGACAGAAGGCCATTGCCCTGCAGCGGAAAACTTTAGGCTAATGAAAACTTTAGGCTAATACAAATGACTTCAAAATTGATCCGTTTAACAGCTGAGTTTTATTTTTCTAAACAGGTGGTGGTAGAAGAACGCTTTATCCTCCAGTTCCACTACACTCAATGGCATTCACATACATGTCCATTCAGCAATGCCCTGCTGGAGTTCAGACGAAGAGTCAGGGCTGTGGTCGGGAGACGGTTAGCTGCCAACCCTGCTGCAGGGCCTATGATCGTGCATTGCAAGTAAGTCATCTCATTCTCATCATCATCGTAAGATGATTGAAAGATGCAAGACTGAAATAGACTCCTATACATCTTGGTATGTGTTTATGGAGGGCAAGGGCAACTATTTCACCATATTACAGATTTTTAAATTTTTTGTGTTTTTCAGGCTTGCATCTTTCATCTGAACTTGTTCCATCGTTGATAGGAGGTCCATTTTTCTTTTTAAATTTCGCCCTATGTTACTTGGGGATTGGGGAAATAGTTTAGTTCATACCCTAAAACTTGGGCGGCATTTTTTTTATAGCTTTTATAATTCTTACAGATTATTATTATTCACTATCTACTAACTTTCACTGACATTCACAAATTAATAATAAAGTTGTTATAATATAGAAAATAAAATAATTAATAGCTTATTTAAGTAAAGGCAACTAGTCGCCTCTCTGATGTTTGCCGTGCCCTTACAGGGCGTCACTTGTACCTTTATATTTATGTAACAACATTTTAAACCTGTGACTTTGCAATAAATGAAATATGAAATATCTATTTACATAATTTTTCAGTGACGGTGGAGGTCGATCGGGGGTGTACTTAGCAATAGACGCAAATTTGGAGTTGGCAGAAGAAGAAGACTGTTTTGACGTGTTCGGATACTTGAAGAAACTCAGACAATCCAGGAAAGGCCTTATAGAGAACGAAGTAAGTATTTTATAGTACCTGTTATGATTAGCTATGATGATCTGTGGCTATGATACGATATACATTTCATCTTCCTAGCCTTTTTTCCCGTATCTCTCGAGGTCGGCTACCTAATCTAGGTGATTTCTTCTTCTGTCGTATAGGTATCAAGTCGATCGACCCGATGAACCCTGGTGTAGGAGTTTTTAAACCGCCTAATAGCACAGCAAATAGGCGATTGAACGAGGGTACTGGTTTTTACACAGAGCGACTGCCATCTGACCTCCGCAACCCAGAAGAGAAACCAGACCCAATCCTAGATTAGTTTACACACAACCTTGAATTTCTTCGTAGGTGTGTGCAGGTTTCCTCACGATGTTTTCCTTCACCGTAAAAACGCCGAATAAACGTACATATGAAATTTGAAAACCGAAAAACACATTGGTACGTGGTGATTGTGGGATTCGAACCACGACCTCCTGCACAGAAGGCCGCGGCCCTATCCACACACCATCCGGGCTTCTTATATGATACGATATACATTTAAGACTCATAATATTTTTCTCACGGGTCATTGTCACATTTAATTTTAATCACTATGACAGGAACATCTTCGCAAAATACCACATCCTGTCAAATTTCGGTTTTGGATACAAGAAATATTATATTGAATATTTGCCACGGCTTACTTGTTTGTTGTGAGACAAGGCTTGTGCCTCGACGTTTCGACGATATACGATGGTCTTCCTCAGGAGCTCGGAGTTGACACACCACCGCACGTCAGGTGTGATCTCCGAAACGTCGAGGCACAAGCCTTGTCTCACAACAAACAAGTAAGCCGTGTCAAATATTCAATATGAATAACACTGCTAAACACACCGATATTTACCTGCAATACAAAGATGCTTATTTGACTCTTAGATTTATCTTTTTTTTTATCAGGAACAATACAAATTTGTGTATGACACGCTGGAAGAGCACGTGGTGTGCGGAGTGTCATGGTTCCCAGTGTCCGAACTGTCGCAAAGACTAAAGCAGAAGTCCCAAAGGGATCCAGTTACGAAGCTCAATGAGTACCAGAAGGAGTACCAGCAGATCTGCAAGCAGACTCCGAGGTTCACCATAGGGGACTGCGCTGGAGGGCACAGAGGAGATAATAGGGAGAAGAATAGAGATGTACTTGTTGTTCCTCGTAAGTATTTGAATATTTTAATTTAGATCTATTGTAAAGACTGAAGCAGAAATACCAACGGGACCCGGTGACGAAGCTCAATGAGTACCAGAAGGAGTACCAGCAGATCTGCAAGCAGACTCCGAGGTTCACCATAGGACACAGGGGAAATAATATGGAGAAGAAAAGAATGTCCTTGTTGTTCCTTTGATTGAGAATACCGATTTTGTAAAAACAAAGCCCACCTAGAGAAATACAAGTTCTGCGCTTATTTCTGCCACTATGCCAAAATTCTGTGCTCTGAACCAAAGGGCGTAGGAGATAGAGTTTATTATCGTACGGCATCATCTTGTAAACTATTATGATGTTTTTGATGCGAGTGTTTGTTTTTTTCTTACAGCGGATAATTTTCGTCCATATTTGACGTCTTTCCAAGGGAACAGTTTTACAGATTATATCAATGCAGTCTTCGTAGATGTAAGTATGAAATCTTTATCATAAATTGTAATGAAGTAAAGAGAGGAAACATTCAGCTCAAACATACAAGTTTGTTTAAATTAATACATTTTATTACGCCCAGATTATATTATTCAAATCCAAATTATATTAGGTATTCTGTAGGAAACACAACTCTCGTAGCGGCAAAATGTATTCAATACCAATTTTCAAACCTATTGTGAGTCACATCGACCCAAACATTTTACATTTCCTTGGAATAGATCTGGCACTGAATGGCTTGATGTCCTATAAAACTGAGCTTTGTAACAACCAGAGCTTTCTCTTCCAGGGATACACTAAACCTCGGGAATACATAGTAACGGAATGGCCGCTAGTAAGGACCCAGGGCGAATTCTGGTCCTTAGTTTACGACTACGAGTGCGCTGCTGTTGTCGTTTTATGTGTTCCCCCTAAAAACTCGGTAAGTGGGTAATTTTTGTTGAGGTATATGGGCCGCAGAGCAAATGATACACACAGTGGATATGAGCTTAATAGTACATTACGATATAAGTGCGGTGGGTTGATCATTACAGCCGAGGCGATATTGCTAGCCCGAACCGGAGGCGAGGACTACAAGAAAGCACAGGCTGTAATTATCAAACCGCACGTATGTCGTACGACGTTTTATAACATATTTGCCAGGAAATAGCTAAAAAATTAAAACAATACAGCAAAAAGAAAAAACGCGCGGAATAATTTTTACTCATTCACAAATTAGGATGCGCGCTATCGCCTCCTCTGTAATGATCAACCCACCGCACTTATATCGTAATGTACTATTCCTATTGACGCTGCTGTCTCTGCGACAGAGAGACCAGCCAGTTCATAGTACTACGTGGTATGGAGGTGGAATATTTAGAATATAATCTGGGCGTAATAAAATGTATTAATTTAAACAAACTTGTATGTTTGAGCTGAATGTTTCCTCTCTTTACTTCATTACAATTTATGATAAAGATTTCATACTTACATCTACGAAGACTGCATTGATATAATCTGTAAAACTGTTCCCTTGGAAAGACGTCAAATATGGACGAAAATTATCCGCTGTAAGAAAAAAACAAACACTCGCATCAAAAACATCATAATAGTTTACAAGATGATGCCGTACGATAATAAACTCTATCTCCTACGCCCTTTGGTTCAGAGCACAGAATTTTGGCATAGTGGCAGAAATAAGCGCAGAACTTGTATTTCTCTAGGTGGGCTTTGTTTTTACAAAATCGGTATTCTCAATCAAAGGAACAACAAGGACATTCTTTTCTTCTCCATATTATTTCCCCTGTGTCCTATGGTGAACCTCGGAGTCTGCTTGCAGATCTGCTGGTACTCCTTCTGGTACTCATAAGATTTTCGTCACGGGTCATTGTCACATTTAATTTTAATCACTATGACAGGAACATCTTCGCAAAATACCACATCCTGTCAAATTTCGGTTTTGGATACAAGAAATATTATATTGAATATTTGCCACGGCTTACTTGTTTGTTGTGAGACAAGGCTTGTGCCTCGACGTTTCGACGATATACGATGGTCTTCCTCAGGAGCTCGGAGTTGACACTACCACCGCACGTCAGGTGTGATCTCCGAAACGTCGAGGCACAATGCCTTGTCTCACAACAAACAAGTAAGCCGTGTCAAATATTCAATATGAATAACACTGCTAAACACACCGATATTTACCTGCAATACAA
>JARACY010002440.1:0-42698 GCA_029255725.1 Scrobipalpa atriplicella
ATGAAATCCGATGGGGGGGAGGGGTGATTGTTAGCCAAGCGATCCCTTGCGAAGCTTATACGATCAGTAAATTAGGATTCTTGCATCCTATCTACTTGTTTACCGACAATCCTGTGATTCCAATGCAATGCCCGGTATGGGCAGGCGTTGGATTCTATTTTACCCAGCCCCCAGCCTCCAAAATGCCAAATCTGCCAACGAAGACGTTGGAATTTTTCGTGCAGAAAATGCTATCGACTTTTTCACTTGGGGAAATATAAATCAAGGATCGCTGATATATTTTTTTATTTTGAGTAAAGGTAACTACCTAAAAACTCAGACACTGGCAACACTGGCCCCAGGCCGTCACAGGTCCACGTGCAGATGATTTAGTATAAACAGCCCGGCGAGAGATCACTAGGTCTGCCACAGGGATACATTGTTTAACTAACAGAGTAGCGAGTGAAATGCGTTTGTTTGTTATCTTATATCGGTTATAATGAAAGTTCTTTACGATGCTATAGAAACGCTGTTGCTCTAGCTTTGAATGATCGACACGAAAGAATACTTGTCCTGCCATACTTGCGATGCTTGATGGGGGGATGATGTAGTGTGAGAAGTTATTATATGGCATCACAAATGTTTATTAATTGATTCTTTCAATAAAATTTTGATTCCCAGTTTAAAAGGT
This sequence comes from Scrobipalpa atriplicella, assembly GCA_029255725.1. NCBI lineage: Eukaryota > Metazoa > Arthropoda > Insecta > Lepidoptera > Gelechiidae > Scrobipalpa > Scrobipalpa atriplicella. The sequence goes on from JARACY010002440.1 coordinate 671, forward strand.
ATAGATAGACATTATGTAGTGTTCCGTTATGTGAAAGAGACATACATACATATAATCACGCCTATATGCCTAATGGGGTAGGCAGAGCGTAAACGACCTAAACAAAGGTCGTTCCGCCACGTCTGACAAGTTTTGAGGGTAATTCAAGATAGATCTGTATATTGCTATAGTGACAGGTTGTCAGCCCATCGCCTAAATTACAATACTGAAACCCTCAAATCCCTTAGCTGATTTTTACAGCATGCCCGGGAGGAGATGCAGCTGGCACATTCTATGTTTTTCTATCACTCCCAGACCAGTGAAAGAGACCAGATAGAGAATATATTTTACAGATAATATAGATCCGAAGATTTCCTAAGAATTACTCTTAGATAATTAGAGTAATAAAACTAGGAACTCGTGCGCTCCATACAGCCCTGTACTAAAATTCCTCAATAGTTATAAACTTGCAATAAATAACATATATTTCGCATCTAATGGGCAAATTTTATTACACAGAATAGGATAGCAGTCCCCTAGAAAAACATTAAATTGTAGCAGTAAACATTTTACAACTGTAATCTGAGTAATATTACAGAAATTTTTATTTAATCACATGTAATTTATAATGCATTTGGATTCTCACTGGTGCTAATTTTAATTACTCAAATGCCTGTGGGAGAAATCGTTATAAATCTGGAATCTAATAATGAAATAACTGTTATGTTAAATTATCGGTAAGAAACTTTATAATCGCAGTAGGTTTAATAGGCATTGGCCTCAATTCACGCCGTCCAGTTACTAATTCTAATTCTTAGTAGCGCTGTCACTTTCTTAACTTTGACATAAGAACAGGATAGCAAACAAATACGTGAGTTTGACATTTCTTATTAGTTCCGTCAAGTTATACATGACCTCTTATGTCGTGCTCGCAAAAGGTCATATCAATCTGATTTTTTTATATGTTGTTAAGACTTAAACCAGTACTAAAATACCAGATTTGCAATTTCCAAAGTGTTTGGGAAAATTCTGTGTGATCGAAAAACCATAAAATTTTCGGTATTTTTGCAGTTTTTTAATGAAGGAAGCGTCTAACTGGTATAGTCATTATGGACACTCTAAAAGTAGACTAAATTTGCTTCAATTTGATACTAAAATAATCTCTATACAATCAGTAATTCTCATGATACAGGTCTTCAAAATGAAGGTATTTTTCCCACAAAGTGAATTTTCTTCACAATTTTGACCTATTTTGTAAAATATCTTCCAAATTACGCATCCCACTTCGAATATTATGTATAATAAAGTTATAGTTAATTTAATTAGCTTTCATTTAAGACTAAAATTGTACCTGTAGGCCTAGTGATTCTCTAAAAAACGGAAACGGAACGGAAATAATAAAAATATTCAATATTGGATTCAAACAGTTTTTACGTCTTGACGGTTTTATATATCAAACACTTAATATTTACAAATAAAATTCACACATAACTGGTTAAGTGCGTGTCAGGCCACGCGCAATGTAGGTTTTCGTAGTTAACTTTGTGGGAAAAAAATCTTAATTTTAAAGACCTGTATCTTGGGAATCACAGGTTGTATAGAGATCGTCTTAGTATCAGATTGTAGCAAATTTAATCTACTTTTAGAGTGTCCATAATGACTATACCAGTTAGACCCTTCCTTCACTAAAATATTGAGCAGAAACTGAAAAAATACCGAAAATTTTATGGTTTTTCGAGCACACAGAATTTTCCCAAGCACTTTGGAAATTGCAAATCTGGTATTTTAATACTGGTTTAAGTCTTAACAACATATAAAAAAATCAGATTGATCTGACCTTTTGTTAGCACAGATGTAGATCTTGACGGGACTATATCTGACATAAGACTGCTTAAATTAATTAAAATTAGTGAGCACGCCCTATGGTCATTCCTTATTTAAAGCGCCGTACGTCAAATTAAGAATGTCAAAGTCACGTGTTTGTTTGCTATCCTGTTCTTATGTCAAATTTAAGAAAGTGACAGCGCTACTAAGAATTAGAATTAGTAATAGTGCGTCCTGAATTAACACCAATATTAGAAATTGATTTTAGCAGTTTCTATCTTCCTTGGTTATGTATGAAAGTAAATTCATTATTATAACCCAGTATTGTTTTGAAATTAAATTGAATTAAAGGTGGTAGTTGGATTTAACATGGCAAAATAAGAGCAAGTTGAAATTCTTAACGAATCTACATAAAATATAATTTTTTGCAAAAACATGGTGGTTCGATGAGCTCACTAGCGCCCCCACTAGTAATAAATTTACTGTGTCCCAAAAACAAACATTTTAATGAATATTTTACGAAAATCGGAAGTAATACTTCATTTAGTAATCCATCAGGCTTTTGAATTATATAATCCAGCAAGCTTTGAATGTCGATCTTGCTAAAAGTGGCCACTTGGCCTGATGGATTACTAAATGAAGAATTACTTCGCGAAAAGTAAAATATTCATTAAAATAATTATATTTGAGACACAATAAATTTATTTCTTGTGGGGGCGCTAGTGAGCTCAACATACCACCTTAATTTCGAATTTACTTCGACTTTCTTAGATTTCATTCAGAACAAGGAAAGTTGTAAATAGAAAAGCTCCATCTATAGGAAAGTAGACAAACTGTCGACACAATAGGCGATATCGGTCGATACGCCTTGTGTCGTAAGGCGTGGCGGGCAAACCCACCATGTTCTGAGGGTTGTACCGTGAGAACTGATCCCGTCCGTACTATCTATTCTCTAATAGAAAGGCAGTGTGTTTGTACGTCAACTAATTCTTCAAAACTACAGTCCAATAATCGGCTTGTGAGACCCCGAAGGTTAGATGGCAGGATGGTGCTGTTCTGACCGGAAGACCATCAAAGGAACAAACAAAGAAGATTTGCAGTTCTTGCTAACACATTTTTTTTTATTAAGTAAGGTACCTATTCAGGGTAGGCTCTTGCCCCTTGTTGAGGACGTAATATGACCTGATGATGAGGTCTACTCCAGTTTTTAAGACACTATAAAATTCCTCAGACTACTGCAACGTATTACTTCTTGCAATTTTTGTCACGATAAGAAAACCGCAGAAACAAGTACATAAGTCAACCTATAAAACGATCCCCACGTTCTAAAAATCCAAGAAAATTAATATCTCATAATAGTAAAGACCCGTTGTGCTATACCATAAAGCCAAGGTGATAGTTTTCCAGGAAGCACAGCTTTTCCGAGAATTTAACGTCCAATAACCTGTAATCGCTGTGACTAATACAAGATTATAATGTTAGTACTGAGACTAGAAGATGACCTGTAGATGAAGCGTATGAGATCAAGTGAAGCTCCTAAAGGGAATATCTTCAAATTGAAAGCCATTTTAGGGTTCCGGACCCAAAGGGTAAAAAACGGGACCCTATTACTGAGACTGTCCGTCATCTCATGAACCGCACGAGAAAAAAATATTCCCGCGGGTATCGTAAAAGTTGACTGATTAATTTTACAGAATGGATAGCAGAGCAGCGTTTCCTAATAAATAAAACATCCTTCACTGCGTTCGCCAACCTGCCTGATATGTTATTCGTAGCTGACATGCATGGTGACTACAGAAAACACCCCCAAATTAGGGGAGGTCTATGTCCATCAGTAGACTGAAGGTAGACTTTTCCAACTTATTATGTTCAAAAGTAGTGCAAGAATGAGTGCAAGATTATTTTTTCACTTATTCTCGAGGATGCACCAAAAACTGCATTCTGTGTTCTTAATCGTGACCTTTCCATTCCATTCAATGCGCATACAAATATATCTACAATTTTCATACGATTTAAGAAAATGATATAAGTAACTAAGTCCTAATAAACTTAGGAATTACTGGAGAAAATTACAACTTTGAAGAAACGCTTATCATTTCCCTTACGGTGAGGTTCTGACATTAAATTATTCAAACAAACCCTTTTAAATCTATTAGCAGCCATTCAATAACCTTCGCTTAACCTTTTCATCTACCGAAAACCATTTTAGTAAAGTTTGTATGGGACGTATTCGGGATTGAAGCTTAGTGAAGAAATTAAGCGATTAATTATGATGTAGGTAAGGTAGTCTGGGACATCCTCATTGGGGCGTCTTATAAGATGAGTATAATGACTATTAAAATACCTGAAACAAACCTATTTGATTAAAAAATTACACAATAAGAAATAAAAAAAGCTCCATTACTCTACCAACTGAGCTAACAGAAGTAAAAAATAAACGCAAAAAGATGAAGTACCTTTGAAATCAAGTAAAAACTCTGTCTTCAGGTTTAAAAGAAGCCTTAATTGCATGAAGAAGCATGAATTTATTTATAACTAGCTTTCTGTCAGCGGTGTCACCCGCTGCAAAATAATTTTCCCGTAGGAATTATGTATTTTCCCGCGGTAAAAAGTAGCCTATGTTACTCAGGATGAACGTAGCTTTAGCCCCAAAGCGTGCAAATAATTTTCAACTAAAAAAAAGTATTTAAATAATTTTCTACCACCTAATACACTCCTGTTAGACATGTCGTCTCATTATTCTGGTGCATTGTGCCGTTTAGGTCTAGCCCAGCCTCAGCTCCAGCTGAATGGGAAGATGGGTTTAGCAGATACCTTAATTGACTAGAGCTTGTGCCCGAAACCTTAGGGCTGCATAATAATGGCGCGTAATTCCTTATCGAGACGTCTAGCTTAAAGCGAAGGCGGGTTGATTGTAAAACCTTGAATGTTTAGATGGAAATGGGTATCCATTTTGTTTCAACATACATTCTATCACGCCTGTGAGGCCTAGTGAGGTAGGCCAAACAAAGGTGGTTCCGCCACGTCTGACAAGTTTTGAGGGTTGTTTAAGATAGATCTGTATATTGCTGTAGTGACAGGTTGTCAGCGGTTCGGGAACATACCTACCCTTACCATTACGGTTGTAAGTGTTTAGTGCAAAACGTGACTGGGGGGAAAACAGCCCCCGCGTTTTTTTATGCTGCCGCGAAATAGAAATGTGTAATTTTTTTTTATTATCTCTGTAACCTGCTATTTTTTCCGCCAAATTAGCCTTAGAAATAAGATGTTTTCCAGCATTGATCGATGAGTAGAGTAGAGTATGAAAAATCACACTGAAATTTATTTGCATCTCATCATAAATATTGCCATTTGTCAGAGCGTATTAAATAAAAATAAACTTACAGCATAATCGCCTAATAAAATTTGGGAAAGTTTATAGAAAATGAAAACTAAACTTTCTATACTCTCCATACTTGTCTATTTATTTGATTAATCGTCTACCAATAAAAGGATTTATACGACATAAGTTATAAACCGCTAATATTAGAGTGCACTATGACATGTTAGGCATTTATAGTCTGTACCGTATAACCTGACCCCTGACATCAGAGAGGTTTAAATCTATATGGCAACACTTAAACTATAAATCAGGTCTTCTAAATCAATAATAGTAAGGTTTAGTTATTAGTAGTAACTGTAATTTTATTAAAATTAAAGACTGTAATGCGAATAAGGATGAACTGAGCAATTATACGACATTTTAAAAGGTTGAAATAGGATCAGATCATACTGATAACTTTTGACTTCCATGCTGGACTGGGAGCGATAGAAAAACATAGAATGTGCCAGCTGCATCTCCCGGGCATGCTGTAAAAAGCAGCTAAGGGATTCGAGGGTTTCGGTATATTATAATTTAGGCGATGGGCTGACAACCTGACACTACAACAATATACAGATCTATCTTAAACACCTCTCAAAACTTGTCAGACGTACCGAAACGACCTTTTCTTTGGGTCGTTGCCTGCCGCTCTACCTACCCCATAAGGGATACACGCGTGATAGTATTGTATATGTATGATATTTAAGATAGCTTTTTGACGAATTACATCCCTGAAATCACCTACCGAAAACCGAAACTTCCTGCTGAAAATTTTTGACGAAGCAGTTCTTTGAAATCACCTACCGAAAACCGAAACTTCCTACTGAAAATTCATACAAATCACGCCTTTATCCCTAATGGGGTATACTCAAAAAAAAACAATCATTTTAATAGCGACGGACTTTACTATCCTTCGCTTTGCTTATTAGTTATACGGAAATAGACCTTTAAATTATTCACCGTCTACCTTCTAACCCTTAACAGAGCTCGCAGCCCGTTAATAGTGGCTGTACAATACGTTAATTAAATCGTCCGGATCGCGCGCAACGTGCACCTCTGTAGCGGGAATTCTGCATACGCGATTGTTGTGCAGACTAACGCTTGCGTCTCTTAGGGAGCAGGCAGAAAGTCAATGGCCTAGTGGCTGTACAATACGTTAATTAAATCGTCCGGATCGCGCGCAACGTGCATCTCTGTAGCGGGAATTCTGCATACGCGATTGTTGTGCAGACTAACGCTTGCGTCTCTTAGGGAGCAGGCAGAAAGTCAATGGCCTAGTGGCTGTACAATACGTTAATTAAATCGTCCGGATCGCGCGCAACGTGCATCTCTGTAGCGGGAATTCTGCATACGCGATTGTTGTGCAGACTCACGCTTGCGTCTCTTAGGGAGCAGGCAGAGCGTCAATGGCCTAGCGGCTGTACAATACGTTAATTAAATCGTCCGGATCGCGCGCAACGTGCATCTCTGTAGCGGGAATTCTGCATACGCGATTGTTGTGCAGACTCACGCTTGCGTCTCTTAGGGAGCAGGCAGAGCGTCAATGGCCTAGCGGCTGTACAATACGTTAATTAAATCGTCCGGATCGCGCGCAACGTGCATCTCTGTAGCGGGAATTCTGCATACGCGATTGTTGTGCAGACTCACGCTTGCGTCTCTTAGGGAGCAGGCAGAGCGTCAATGGCCTAGTGGCTGTACAATACGTTAATTTAATCGTCCGGATCGCGCGCAACGTGCATCTCTGTAGCGGGAATTCTGCATACGCGATTGTTGTGCAGACTCACGCTTGCGTCTCTTAGGGAGCAGGCAGAGCGTCAATGGCCTAGCGGCTGTACAATACGTTAATTTAATCGTCCGGATCGCGCGCAACGTGCATCTCTGTAGCGGGAATTCTGCATACGCGATTGTTGTGCAGACTCACGCTTGCGTCTCTTAGGGAGCAGGCAGAAAGTCAATGGCCTAGTGGCTGTACAATACGTTAATTAAATCGTCCGGATCACGCGCAACGTGCATCTCTGTAGCGGGAATTCTGCATACGCGATTGTTGTGCAGACTCACGCTTGCGTCTCTTAGGGAGCAGGCAGAAAGTCAATGGCCTAGTGGCTGTACAATACGTTAATTAAATCGTCCGGATCGCGCGCAACGTGCACCTCTGTAGCGGGAACTCTGCATACGCGATTGTTGTGCAGCCTCACGCTTTCGTCTCTTAGGGAGCAGGCAGCTGAGACATATTTTTCTTTATTAATTTGCTTCAGTAGTTTTTGATAATAAAACTATCATATTATTGATTTTATAATGAGAATTTATAATCATATTTTTCCACGTACATAAAGCGCAGATAAAATAATAAAGTTATGTACTTACATTAATACTCGCTAATCAAATAAAACTATAAACACTGAAGACAAAGAGTTTAAATTCTCATTATAAACATGCATTAATGAACACATTTGAATAACAATATGATATCGGTGTCAATTCTAATTGACACAAAATTTAAAAATGTAAAAAAAAAACGTTGGTGTATGTGCGTATGAACTTGCTCTAAAGTCGATTAATCTAGTCTGCTATACTAAACTAGAATGAAAAGCAGACATCGCATCGCAAATAGAAAATTAAGTCTGAGTTAAAAGCTGAATTTTACTATATTTTACAGAATAAGCTTTTTCTATGATAGGTACTCATAAAATTTCGATTTTCATATGATATTAAAGAGATTCAGAGACCCTTTGTCAGATATACTTTTCTTATAAAATCAAAATATAGGTTTTCGGAATCAGCAGGACTTAGGTACCTACTTACTTAAGAGCTTTAAACGACTGTCAGAATCGAGTCCATAATAACATTAACATGGCAATTATAATGTGTTTATAATGCTCGTGGGGAACAATAAAATAGTTTTCTCTATTGCTTTTGCCGGGCTATCACCCCGATAATGTAATGTCAGTGCGAGACAAGAGCGAGCACTGTGTAATTGCTTCATAATGTTTAGATCATGACATGACGCGGACAGACGCGGTGAGAAGTGTTAGAGATCTGCTAAATTGCAACGGAACTTAGATTTAACGGTTTTCTACGAAATACCTACAGTAAAATAGTTTTCTATTGCTTTTGCCGGGCTATCTCCCCTATAATGCAGTGTCAGTACGAGACAAGAGCGAGCACTGTGTAATTGCTTCATAATGTTTAGATCATGACATAACGCGGTGATAAGTGTTAGAGATCTGCTAAATTGTCGGAACAGATGAAATCATGACTCTCAACGAAAACCCAGGAAATATTTTACCAATTTTGAGCTAAAACAAATATAAACCCAACATTAGGTAGGCTTAAATAGTAGTAGCTACCGGAATGAATAATTTCTCCAAATATATGTCATCTCCTTTTATTTAAGTAGAGTGTAGTGTAATATTAATGTATGACCAATAATCAGGTTTCTTCGTCTAATTTCCTATCCTATATTTTATCTCCAAAATAAAATCACAGTTCAATTCGCAATAAGAATAGCAATATAATTATTTTACGTGTTACGTTTGTGTGTGTGTGTGTTGCTGTTCTATGGTACCCCAGTGGTAACAGAGGGCCTTCGTGAGAGTCCTTATCCGAGTAGACCGTAATTAGATCACACCTGCCTAAAACCCAAACACTTTTTAGCATAGGTAGTAATGAGAACCCGGCTTACCACATCGTCCTATATCTGAGCCTGACATTTTAAAGATTAAGAATAGAAAAGACGATTTTCGGGTCATCAGGTTGGTGGGTTGAACCGTGTGCCAAGATAAGATTTGAATAGCTCAGTATAATGGTACGGAAGCCAACAAATCATATAAGGACACACAAAATTCAGATGGTCCAGATATTATAAAGGCAGGGATGGAGAAGGAAAAAGGGCTCTACAACTATTAGGAAGTACTACATTGTACATGCAGAATTGCAGATGCTAAAAGGTATCTACCATCTTCCAAGATATGCTGGATTATCTAATACTTAGAAGTCAAACATGTCATAAAAATATGTATTAATAGGTACGACAAAAAACATACATCCGAATTTAGAACCACCTCTTTTAAACTCGTTTTAAATATGCGTATTTTGGCAAATGCAGTTGATTACTCAGTCTTTAGGGAAAGTACAAGAAGGTGGGGAATTTACTTAAAATACAATCCGTCTTAGATCTCACTGATTTCTTACTCTTCTCTAATGGAAAATAGTAGGATATAATATAGCTAACCTATTCCCACTAATTAACTTAACTACTATGCAAGTTAAGAAAAGTATCTGAAATTTTTATTTATGACTGTACATTATGAATATCAAATCGCTTATAACCGTTGTTCTTAGCAATGCTAATGGTAATGTCCGTCAACAATCGGAGTTTACCCTTGTAATTTATACACACATTTCATCGGCTAATATGCAACTATTAAAGCTTATTACTCGACTTGTGGTAAATAACCATTATCTCTATCTATTTCTATGAACAGTGTGACCTCGTAATCTTGGTAGCTTTATTAGATCAAATTGTTATGATTAAATGGATATCTATTGTGCTAGTTCTACTAGAGTTCTGAATACTGAGTAACTTTTATGTGTATACTAACTTTTCGCATCGCGATTTCATACGTAATCGCGTAAGGACTGATTCGTAAATTACAGGGTTAATTAAGAGACAGCGCCTGAACTAAAAGCAACCCCTTTTAAGACTTTCACGCTTTGTACACATTATAACTGTTCGTCTTATAAATGCCTATCAATCCCATACGCGCAAAAAAAACGTTATTTAACAGTTATAATAAAAGGGGTTGTTCTGAAAACGAAACTGAATAACTTTACCGAAAATATTGTCTGCTTAATAACTATGTATAAAACTTCTTTTACATGAATACCTACTTGTAAAGAATTACATTAAATTACTACCAATCTTGCAACACGAATGTCGAGTCGACCACTTAGAGTTAAATTCGCATATTTAAATGTAAAAAATCTATGGGCTCCCATAATACCCATAAAAGTGAAGCAATTGAAAACAGCGACGTGAAGGTAGCGAGTTATTGTGCTAGACTTTAGATATTACGCGCTATGGAAAATAAAAACAACTTTGGTTTTTAAAGTCCATTGCGGTTTTATTACCAACCTAAAGGTTTAACAGCACACAGTAAGGCATATTAAAAGGTGGCCATGAAACTGTTGTGGCAGGTTATAAAAAGTGCGTAGAGATGGCGACTCTTTACCACCTTTAAAAGTTTAAGGTTAGTGTTAATAGCCAACTTAACTTTTTCACCCCAACATCTCGAAGATCCCAACAAACCCTTCTGATTCTTATAATAGATACTTATCGGCTAGATAAATCAGTATTATTTCACAACTTCTAGTCCATAAAAATTATACATATATAACACCTCATCATCTAGAAATTCTAGAATAATACCTATTATAAAGATCAAAGAAATTAATTCAAGAATTACTAGAGACATTTTCAAAGAGAAGGTCAGTGACCAACCACAACCACACTGAGGCTAAAGAGTAAAAGTGTCGATCCTCTCAACACCGAGATAATTTGACTCTTACCATTGACTCGAAAGAAGAAGAAGAACCACACTCAATATAATAAAAGAAAGAAAAATGCTTCTTTCCTCTTGTATAAAAGGAAGAGGCCCTCCCAATTTTTCCTCGTTTTAGGGTTTATATAATATCAAGATCACTCTTCTGCTTAAATACATAAAAGTCAATAAAAATTGTTGTAAAAATGGAAAGAGGAAATAAAGTGGGGTATATGAACAGCATGGGGAAGATGGACGGACAGATAGGCAAAATAAAATAAGAAGGGTTAATCTTCTATTCCCTTCTAATCCTGATTTAACCCTATAAAGGTTTCTGGTTGTAGCTTTCATACCTTAATTATTCTTTCAAATTTTACAAAATGAAAAGGGTTTCATTCGGACTGTAAAGAGATTCCATCTTGCTCAATCTCATAAAACCTGTGTATATTGTTATTAACTTGTTATTATCAAGCTTTTAAAGGGTAACTTGAAACCAAGTAACTTCGGCAAACATATAGGTTTTCATCTCCATTATCACCTGTTTAAAAAATCAGATTTGGAGTGTAGCCTTTGGGGCACTATGGAAAAAACATTGGTGGTCAATTTTATCCCAAATTTTTCTAAGTCCAATACAAAATTATTTTTTTGAATATATTTTTTTATTATTTTTTCTATGCATTTCATAGTGCCCCAAAGCATATACTCCAACTCCTACACTCTCTGACCCTATACCATGCAGTGGGTGGATGTGGGCTGAAGATAATGATAAATTCATTTGTGGAAGGGTTCTCCTAGTTTAAAACAGATAGTGGTGTTGGCTGTGGTAGTTTTGTATTATGTCCATAAAGGTAAGTAAAATCATAGCTGTACTGAACACTTTACTCAAAAAATATGTATTTTTTTTCCTTACTTGTGCTGTAATGTAAAGAATAAGAATAAACCTATAACTGTGTAACTAAAGTCATATCTAAAGCCAAGGTTGTTTCTACCTATTACTGTTAATGTAGGAAAATACGGTTAATGGTGCCTTATACCATAAACGAATCCAGCATGAAACTATCTTTTCAGTAATCCATTAAAACAAGGAAGAGATCAGTCAAAACAAGACCAGACATAACCTCAAAAGTTTGTCTTGAAATCATTTGAGATACTCATCATAAATTGTCACTTACCGATTCAGAATGCAGGCGTACTATTTAGAGACACATTTTCACATAAGTTCCCTAATAGAAAGTATCCAAATTATATTTAAATCAAATGATCAAAAGTAAACAATACAAACAAGCTGACGCAAAACAATACACAAATGTCAGAAAACGAACTTCTATATTCTCTATGGTACAGAGTCTATGCATTTATAGTTTGTCCTTCTTCCACTCAATAGCAATAACCATAGTGAGAAAGAGAAGGAAACAATTACGGAATAGACAAGCGTATTCTTTTTAATAGTGTTGTAGTATAAATATCGCTAACGTTATTATTATTTACATAATTTTTGCTTGTTATTTTTAAAATTTACTGAACCACTTGTGCAACAATGTAATTTTCTTGCCCGCGGCAAATGAATGAATTTCAAAACAGCGATAATAAATAAGGTCTAATAACTCGCTCTAAAAATAACAAAGCCTGCATCCCATAACAATGGCTTTTACTGTTTTAATTTTAAAAATTCAACTTTCGCACTTGTTCGCACTAGACTAGAATTACTACCCATGAGGGTATGGGCGGAATAAATGGCACACAGGACAAGAATACGTAAAGGTAAGTAAGGTCATGGAGGTAATAAGTAGGTACTATCGTACGGTAAGGTGTCCTACCTTACCTTACCTATAGGATATCCTACCTAATTTCGCCTGACGAACGAATGACTGCTGAATTCGATTTTGAATTCTTATACATTTTATGTAAAAAAAATATGTGTCAAATAAAATGTATTTTTTTACACCTCAGAACTTAAGGGTCGTCTGGCGGTTAGCTTTTGGAACGTTAAAATTGAATATTATTACTATCGGGTAGGAATATTAAGTAGTACTACTTTTAATTAGTTATTGTTTCCATGTTTACAATTTTGTTGAGAAATGGATAAAGCTTAATTGAATTAGCGTAGATATATTACATACATATACATATAATCACGCCTTTATCCTGAATGGAGTAGGCAGAGCTTAGCGTAAACGACCAAAGAAAAGGTCGTTCCGCCACGTCTGACAAGTTTTAAGGGGAAATTTTAGACTAAAATGTGTATCGCTATAGTGACAGGTTTTTAGCCCATCGCCTAAATTGCAATACACTGAAACCCTCGAATACCTTAGCTAGTTTTTACAGCATGCCCGGGAGGAAATGCAGCTGGCAAATTCTATGTTTTTCTATCACTCCCAGGCCAGAATGGGAGCAATGTATATTGCGTAGCGTGGATATATTGCAAAATCAAAAAAGGGGTAGCTGACATCCTGTCACTATAGCAATACTGTGGCAATACACACTTCTTTCTCTCATTGTCCGACACAGTGAAAGCAGATTTTTAGTAAGCCGTTGACACTCTACCTATCCTAAAAATAAGGGATACTGGCATGATTACATGCATGAATGTTCTGGGAAGGGCTGTGCTATAAATTTGATTCTAAGGCTCAGATTTTATACTCCATCTCCATTTAGTTCTTTCACAAAATCTGTGGCATGGCAACCTGTACTGTACATGGTTTTGTAAACTTACCAAAAATAGAATACAGCAGCTGCTCTCACTAATACCTCAAAAGAAAATAGATAATGCTTTTAGCTATTACCTATATATTCAAAAAAGAAACTTTCACCGGGTCGTTGATCGTAACATTTTTGTTAGAAATTGATTTTTGTATGTGCAGTGGCACGAAAATAGCCTCCCGGGCAATGCTGCGTGTGCGCAGCCAGTCGCAACACTAGCGCCGGCCGCCCAACCCGCGCCGCCCTACTCCACAAATACACCACCGTTACGAAAACTATCGCCTTTCCACTGGGATTTCAGTGCAAGCAACAAATATAGTGCAATTTCAGTGTGATGACCCACCTGAAAAGTGAATGTGATATAATGTGATGTGACAAAGTGATCGAACAAAGTCCAAGTGTAGTGAACTTCATTTCATGGAAGGGCATGCGCCCTTCTGTTCCTGGTAATTTCCATTCCTTTTGAAAACAATTGAATGCAGATGTATAATATTGCATGACCCATTTACTGTGTTGTGAAAAACTGGATACAATTAAACTAAACTAAAGACATCTGCTCCACATTTGATGCAGTATGTGCCACATACATAAAAAAAAGTAAAAATATCAGAACCATAAAAAAATCTTAACGTTAACAAAGGCAAAGTTCCAGAATGATATGTAAAAGAACTTTCGTTGGCATATTTTCAGGCCTTTGAGTATTTCTAAAAGGTTTGACTCTATCTATGTGTTATTAATTTTTATACCGTAGATAGTAATGTTCTGTGCTACTAATATTATAATGTAGATTAGATACAAACATCAAATCACAAACAATAATGCCTTATTACGGGGTGGGTAGAACGTCAAGCTTGTTCAATACATTTGAGGGGCTATTGCTGTGGTGTAGTGATGGGTTGTCAAATACATCACCTAACCTAAATGACAATACATACAATCTTTTACTAGCTTAATTAATATAGTGGGTATCCCAGAAAGAAATGCTAATAACAATACTGCGTCTAGTTATTAAGCCTAGCCGTTTGGTACATAATATGTACTTGAGGTCATTGCCATCATTTTGATTTGAAATACTAAAACATAATTCCCTTAGGAAAAGCGTGCTGACATCATCAAATTTTAGTATGGTTTTTTTTTTTTCTTTTATTTTGAAGCATATCAAATGAAAGGGCTTCAAGAGGAGATTCTATAAATATAAGTTTTAAGTTTGTAACAGTCCCAATCTTATTTAAAAAACATAATATATAATTACTTTCGAAAGATATCCTCTTTGAGGTCCCACAGGTAAGAAATGACTGAACAGAAATTTTGATGAAAAATAAGCCAAATGACTCACTAAAAAGCAACAGTGAGATAAGTATCAAAATGAGAAGCTGGTGAGATACATGTTAGTAATTATCCCAGTGTTAACTTAATCACATGTATGATTTTGTACAAATTCAACATTGAGATTCGGTCTATAGAATATAAACTAACGTATTCATCAAGATCCCAGTGCTGCTTAAATTCCATGTAATATTTGAAAGACGATGGCCTACTTATCTCAAAATCGACACTTTGATGACTTATCTCACTGTTGCTTTAAGGTATCATATCATACTCCTGTATGTATGTAAACAATATGGAAATAATAATAAAAAAAATAAAAATAAAACGTTATTAGAACCAAAGCCTTCGCTGACTTCTACAGTATGTATGGGAACCTGGGAACTGAGAAGGGTAGCAGCTGGTAAATTATATGCTTTTTAACCGTTCGCGTTTTAAGACTTTGTCTTTCTTCTTTAGGTTATAGATTTTCCTATAAAATCAAAAAATTATTGCTGCCCCATTTTGATGCTATCAAGATGCCGTGCCGACGTCTAGTTTTATATATTTTTTGTGACCCGTAACCGTAATTGATAATATTTTTATACCGTTTACGTTCAAGATAGGGCCATTTAGATTTTTTTCATCAAAATCAATTCAGACATTTCTTATCTACGGGACCTCTATGTGGAGATGTTTCGAAAATATTTGTATGATTTTAAAAGATTGGGTGACTGTTACAAACTTATAACTTATATTTTTAGAATCTGCTCTTGAAGCCCTTTCATTTATATGCCACACTAAACTATAGAATTAAATAAATAAAAATTACCAAACGAAAATTTAATGACGTCAGCTCAGCACGCTTTTCCTAAGGGAATTATGTTTTGGTACTTTGACTCGAAATGACGGCTTTGACCTCAAGTACCTATGTTCCAAACAGCTAGGCTTAATACCTAAACGCAAAGTTACTATCAATCCATGGAAAACGAAGATTTGAAAACATGAATATCGAGATTAGATTAAAAAATAACCAACATCCAAGCAATCGTTCGATTATGGTAAACTAGCTATGCCGCACGGTTTACTCGCGTTATTGATGCTAGCAAATTTTAAACAAATGAACAGACAATGAATTAATAAGGCATGGTATATTAGTTAGATACCTACTTAGGCATCAAGCAGTTCAGGCACCATCATCATTCGCTTGCTCTTATCCCATTTATTTGGATTCGGCGTAGTACTTTTTTTACTTCCATTCATCCCTCCCTAGCAACCTTCCAA
This sequence comes from Scrobipalpa atriplicella, assembly GCA_029255725.1. Classification (NCBI taxonomy): domain Eukaryota; kingdom Metazoa; phylum Arthropoda; class Insecta; order Lepidoptera; family Gelechiidae; genus Scrobipalpa; species Scrobipalpa atriplicella. The sequence goes on from JARACY010002440.1 coordinate 16,664, forward strand.
TCAACACTTACACTCGTTCACACAGTCCATCAATGTTTTTTTGTCTTGCTCACCCAAATCCACATCCAAATTCAATATCCTTTTCCTTTACAACATTCATCCCTCCGCATAACGTCTCCAATTTAACATACCATTTAGGCTTCAGGAATTAGGCATATAAAATGTATTATTGATAGTTTTTTTGTTTTGTTTTGTTGAAATTCATTCATTATCAGACATCAAAAATCACACAATTTTAAGAACTGAATAAAATATGAGTCAGGTGAGTGAGGATAGTGCAATCAGCAAACAAAATGGCACCTAGCCTAGATATTATAGCTTAGCATAGCGTAACTGTTTCACTATATTTTATATTATTCGAGAAACATTTGAAAACATGGCTGAGTGTTAGCTAGTGCTGCTTAAACTGCATTATATTTAAGTTCACAGACTGCACCGTCCCAATCCCTTCCTTTATTATCACGACGACGTGTTCAAAAACAGGCGAATAATAGTTAAAATAAATATTTCGCTTAAATTAATAAATAGTCCTACTCCATACTCTAAAAATTCACATATTTTTATAGTATCGATAACGCAACGTTAAAAAAACGGAGTATATAATATACTCGTGCACCAACACAGTTTATCCAATTTACGTAGGTAATAAAAACAATATAAAAAGGAATACTATTACAGTTGCACATAAATTATTTGGGATAGTAACTCGCTTAAAATAAACCACTAAAATTACTCGTAAACCTCTAATATCATTCATCAACTAACTAAATCAACATTTCAAAAGGTGAGAGCATTGGGTGACGTCAACTGGTGACGTAAGGACAGACAGCCGTCTGGATCTGGAGTAGACATCAGCTTTGGCAGCAATCCAAGATAATTCAATCAACGATTTCCATAGAAATGGGGACGCACTCTCTACTCAGCTTACCGGGAATATTTCTAACTCGAACCTTAAGGTCATTGGGTTAACAACGTATTTTTGTTACAGATATTCTGGATAGAAAGGTGAAGAAAGATGAATAACGGGACAAGGAGAGCCTTGACCGGCTCTATTCATAAAATAAGAGAGTTTGAGCTTGAAAAAGTAAGAAAAGATTCGTTACTTTTTGAACTACTGATAGGTTTAGATTTTTTTCATGAATATTCATATTTTTTATGTGTTTTAGGTAAGTCTCGTTGAAGAGTTTGACATCCTGCAGATCGTCGGTGAAGGATGGTTTGGAAAAATTCTACTTGTTGAGCACAGAGCTTCGGATACAGAAATAGTTTTAAAAGCCCTACCGAAACCTTATGTTTCAATCAGAGATTTCTACAGAGAATTCCACTATGGACTACACTTGAGCGCACACAAGAACATCGTTACAACATTTGATGTTGCATTTGAGACTGCTGGCTTTTATGTATTTTGCCAAGAATATGCGCCTTTAGGTAAGTCTCGTTGCTACAATGTTGCAGCTGCACCACCTGAAATAAACAAATTGAGAACTAGTCTTTCAGTTAACTATCAAGTTTGTAGTATAGATGAATCTAAAGCTGATTTACACTGGTTCTCATAAGCTTTATTTTGGCTAGTTGCCAATGTGATGGTTTGAATGAATATAAAATCTAGCACATTTCCAGTACCAGCCCTCATTAAAAGCATGTTTTTATTGGATTGGCCACTAGATTATTTATTTACTGTATCGATTTACATCATATTGACGAAACTGTTACATCTAAATCAAAGTTGTATTGTAACTATCTACTAGAAGTCATGCGTTATATTTTCAGGTGACTTGACTTCAAATATGTTTGACACTGGAATAGGTGAGATACATACAAAGCGAGTGGCGAAACAGCTATCTTCAGCGTTGGAACACCTCCATCAAAGAGAACTAGTCCACAGGGATGTAAAATTAGACAACGTCCTAATATTTAAATCAGATTTCTCTAGAATAAAGCTTTGTGACTTTGGCGAAACAAGGAAAGTCAACTCCAGTGTCTTGAGAAGAAATGAATGGCTACCGTATTCCCCTCCAGAAGTATTGAAATTGCCAATGGATAGTAGTTACAAGTAAGTTTCCACAAATAGACGGTAATACAATTCTTTATTCTTATCCAAACAAACTTGTGAAATATTTGCATAAATGTTTACATTCTTTCATAGTTTATTACGACTTTTTATAATATAAGATGTGATAAATTATGAAACAATGTAAACAATTGAACTATTATTCATGGTTACTGTAAAACATTTGTTTTTTTTTTCTTCCAGAGCACTAATTACCCATGATATTTGGCAGTTTGGTATAGTTATTTTCATTTGCCTCACTGGATGTTTACCTTGGCAAAAAGCTGCTTTTGATGACCCTAGATACACCAGGTAGGTGAATATTTTGAGACGAAGCGTCCTCATTTTGCGTCTATATGCATCAACAATTTTCATTGCTCACGTTATAGTCATTCATAACTACTCACCGTTCCTATTTGTTAGCTGCAATATTTTGTAATTCATGACCTATTTTCTCTCCTCTAGTTACTACAACTGGTACAACAGTGCGAATCCATTAAAGAAACAACCAAAGCTGTGGAAAATGGTTTCTTCACGTGCTCAGAAAATGTTTAAGAAATTCGTAGAGCCTAGAGAAGACAGAAGAGCCACTAACTTTAATGAAATTTCTCGATACTTAGATGACAGATGGTTGGCTAAAGGATACACGGATAGAGTTGGTAAGTAATTGTTAGAAAATAAGCTTGAACCTCTCTTTATACTAGTGTTCAGGCTCGACTTTTTAATTATAAGGAGTTAAAAATTGAGAAACATGCTGCACCGAGTATTAATATAAATATAATAAGTTTTCATAAAAAATTACCTCAATGCTTTAAAATTAAATACTGACTAAATTTGTGGAGACGCTTTTCTGAATTCTATGTCTTATGTTTGTAATGGTTGCACAATGGCTGTTTCATATGCGCTAGTATAATAGTAGTTCAGTGATGCTAAAGCAAAAATTGTAGCAAACACAATGATGTAAATTTTACCTATTATGTATCTTTGCACTAAAATAAATGATTACTTTACTTTACTTTACTTTTATGTAACATAGTGCTGATTTGATTTTCGATAATATATCTACATGTAATTTAATGAATTTATTCTTTCAGCTGGCGGTGACATTGATGAACTCTGTCCATCTATGTACAGTTTTCATAGCGACCCGAATGAGAAAAATATTTTACTAAAACACTTCCGAGACAATGGCATTGAAACTACAGTCGATCGTCAGGCTAAGAAGCAGAGGATCCGAGAGTGGATTCAAAACAGCGTCATCGAGGAAGGTGATGAAGAGGTAAAGAATATTTAATTTTGTGTTATCTATTGATACTATTGTATTACATTGATAATTTCTTGTTTGAAGTAGGCTTCTGACTTAATTTTATTTTTGCCTACAGGAGGAAAGCGCATACGAACCTAGTGTTTATGAAGATAGTGATGCAGAATTAGAAGATACCTCCCGTCCATATCCAATTGATGAGAAGCACTCTAGGCCTACTCTTCGCTACGATACTGAAAAACATATCAATCCAAGAACCGGTGAAATCATTGAAGGAGCTGAAAAAAAACAACCTACTGATAAAAATCCACTTTCTTATGATGTCCAAGATATAGAACCTGTAGCCCCAGCTAATGTTGTTAGACGGTACGGTGTAAAAGAAGAAGGATCGTCGCACAGCTCTACTAAAGACAGTGCGTATGGATCGATAGACGCGAAAGTATCAAACACAAAACCTTCGCCTCCTCAAAGGGTTGAAAATAGACAAGTAAAAAACACACAAGCAGAAAACACTCCTAGTCGATCGTTAAGTGCATCATCTATACCGCAACAGCAACAGAATCGATCACCTAACATGTCAGTTCATGCACAAAGAATTCAAAAAACGGAGGAAGTGTTTTCTAAAGAAATAGAAAGTTTCAAAGGCAGTACGTCAACTATCCATTCTGGAGTCAATTCATCTAGATCGAATAGTTTGCAAGTGACACGAAACAGTTCTCTTGATAGTGCTACCAATACCAATGGCGTGCAACCGCAATATGATAATGTTAACAATAGCTCAAGGCCTAACAACCCAGTTGTAACTCAAAACGGATTTAGTCCGGGTACTAAAAACACTCCACCTCCGCAAGCATATGTTTCTATGAAAAGCACGCCTTACGACAAAGTTGCTATGCGAAATGAAAACAATAATAATACACCAGAAAATAATTCACAAAACAATCAAGTACCAGAGAGTCCATATACTTCCATGATGAATATAGTTCAGGGTCAAATCAAAATAGGTCCTGCTAATGAATCCAACAAAAATGTTGTGAACTTCTCTGTTACACCGTACAATCGCAACAAAAGAAATTAATGAATTGCTCAAGTATAAATTAATGCTGTCCATTAGAAAACTATATTTTTTCTTAAAATTAGTTATGAAATGTAATAAAATAAAGTACCTATATTTTTATCTTGAGTATGTTACATGTAAAACATATAATATCAACGATGTACTTAAATGATAAGTTTGTTCCACTATATTAAAATAATATACTTTTTAAACCATATCATAGTGTTTGTTAGGTATATTGTAGCATAAGTTTATAAAATTAATTATAAAGACATTTTGTTAAAGTATAAGAGCTAGTCTTTAAGTTTCTTTATTTATATAAATTATCATCATTATATATTAATAATAAAAGATTTGATTTTATTTTATACATTATATTTTTCGAATAGCCTCCCTCGAAGTAGGTACGCATAGGTACTATCCTGATGTCTTCATTTAATTTCATATTGGGATTTGTTAGTAAGAGTGTAAGAAAAACCTCTGCTATTGGTGAAAAAACAACTAAAATTCACTAGAAAAAAACAAATTCTACAAGAAAAAAATATTCATTGAGGTTCAAAAATGCGAAAAGCTTATTTTTGTTCTCTTTGGGAGGTCGAAACTCAAAATATGGGATATAATTTATAATAAAAATACTATCCCCTGCCTCCCCTATTTTTATAATTTTTATTATTTATGTCCAGCAGTAGACTGATACAGGCTGATATTGATTATTTAACCAGCACTATATAGTTCCCGGCAAGCATTTTGCGTAGTTTTGAAGTTTGCGCAACTTAAATTCATTCCTGCCCAAGGATCCGTACCTTAGTGGGTACTTGTGCCCGTGCTCGTGCCCCTCGGTGGGTACTGGTCGGCGGGACCTTGGGGACGTATATATGAATATGAGGTGTTGGTGACAAAGAGCTCAGAATAATAACTCCTTGTAATTCTACACAAAGAATAATTTCTCTTTTCGTTGTTTTATTTGGAATTGATAACGTTATTTGCAATGTGAGTAACAGATACGTTATGAACGGCGCAACACAACACTAATGTGTGATTGCCGGCAGCTGTCACTGTCACTCCAAAAATTGAATTTGCACCGCGCGCAGATGAAAACGAAAAAAAAACGGATTCGTATAATGAATTTATATCCAAAATCTCTAAAATCCTGCGCGATATTGCTGATATATTAATATTACGTTCGTTAAAATCAAAATTTTTAGTGTTGTTTCTGGTGTGTTTCTGTATTGAAGCGTTTTTTCATCAAAATGTATTATAACCTCTAACGTGGTGTAGAATGTTTTCGGTCAAATAAAAACTGGATAAAACCGTGTAAATATGCAAAAATTACAAGATAGCGTGTTCTCTATTGTGAAAACTACCAACCTTTCACCAGCTGTATTCAGCTATTTGCAGCCGTCTGAAGATTATCCGGGTATGTTTATTTGGCTATTGATTATGATGACAACACATTTAAAAATAGTGACGAATTAACGGCATTTGTGTATTAGCACCTACTTTATTACCATTTATAACTTTCCGATCAGGAAGTCATCTTCTTTTGCTATTTTCTTGCAGATAAAACACCTCTTGGTGGTATTTTGAGTGACACAAAACATGGATGGCTTGCATTGGGGCCCAAGTTCTGTGTCGTTGATTTAAGGACTGGCCTCAAGATAGCACAACGTACTTTTGGCGCAACACTAAGGTATTTAAAAGCCCTTTAGATCTTAAAGATAATTTGCAATTAGATTAATTTAAGATGTAAACAAGGAACAATGATAAATCAATTCTACCCTCTCCAATCAGTTATTTAAACCAAGAATGTAAACTCAATCTTATTATTTATAGTGTACAAAGTCAAGTCCATTAAAATTATATTATAAATAAATTGTGACTACACAAAAGCCATAAATCAAGATAATTAATTAATTATATTATAAATATGATGCCTTTTATCCTAAATTGATAGTAAAAATTTAGATAATCTTTAATTACTTTCTAAATTATGTTTCAAATATTCCAGCAACTTCCGAACAACAGTAACATGTGTGGTGGAACTCCCAACATCACTCTCCAACAACTCCACTCAGCTCCTCATCAGCTTAGAATGCGAGGACATCGCTGGCATGATCTGTGTATTCCACATAAACGGGTCACAGATCCTACGATGTATCCAAACTGAAGTTGTTGTTACCGAACTAGCTGTCTGTGATGGCTTCCCCGATGGACCCTTTACCTGCTTTGATGGCGCTGTCATGGCTGGCACGAAAAGCGGAGAGATATTTGTCTTCGATCTTAACCGTTCTAGTCTTGTCCAAGCATTGAAAGACATATCTCAAGGCTACGAGCAAATGGTCAGGAGTGAAGAGAATTCTGCCAGCATAACATTCTTACCGCTCAATGCTGTTCAACAAATAGAAACTCAGAGAGACTTGGCAGTTGAGAATGATGATCATTTAGCTGTCTTATTGAATGAGAACTCTATAGTAGAAGGTCAGACATACATTTTCCGTAACCCTGATGGTACAGTTAGAATGAAAGCAAAGAGAGATCATGTACGAGTTACAGTGATTCAATACATTCCGCAGTTAGGTAGTTTGGCAGTAGGGTTCAATTTTGGAGCATTTCAAATATGGAACCTGTTGAATCTGGATTTGGAGTACACATCACAAGTCAATGTGGAATGCCTTCCTGTTACTCATTTTGGATTCCAGGTGAGTCTGATTACTACATTACATAGTTTGATTACTTACTTTGTATGATGGGATGGGTTATGAACCCAACAAACCTTCTAATTTATCATTCTTATAATGTGGCCAAATGTAACTAACACTAACCAGTAACCATTCTTTTCTAGTTTGGCCTTTTTTTGTGTTTCTCTTCTCAAAGTTACAAAACTTGCTTCTTCTTCTTCTTCTTCTTCTTCTTCTTCTCGTATCGATCGTTTAGGCGTTACTATATTAATTTCGACCAGTACTCGGCCAAACGCACTGCGGCGTCAGTAGCGTTATACAGGTCTTCTTGCGTGCAAGATGAAGGGCACGCGGGGCAAGACAATAGATGTGCCATTGTTTGGGGGGAGGCACCACATTCGCACTAGTTGTTCGTGCTATAGCCCCATCGGCACAAATTGTCCCTGCAGCGACCGACTTGGGTCCGGAGTCTGTTAAGGGACTTCCAAGTCATCCACGGGAGCTTATGACCTGGGGGAAGGACTTCTTTTACTGGTTTTGGAGACAACTTTGGACAAAACTTGCTAAACTAAGTCAAGTAGTTTTAAGTTGTTGTGTTGTACTTTTCTTCTGGCACAAGCTGTAACTAGTACTGGGCCTTTACCTAGAGAAATCAATTAAAGATTGCCAGTTTAGTTTGCTTTTTTTCTTTAAACATTAAAAATATTTGTTTTAGGAGCCATGTGATGACCCCAGGGCTTTCTGCTACCTGTGGGTGATATTCTCAGTGCTGGACAGGTTCGAGGAGGAGGAGTTTCCATTCGCTGTGATGTACTCCCTCACCTACCAGGGGAAGAGGATGCTGTCTGACACCAAGTGCCTTTATCAGGTGACCATTTCTATATATCTATAGTACCTTCTGGCCGGTTCTTAAGCATAAAGTATCAACAATTCATGTCATCTAAAAGAATAACAAATAGCCATAGAATAGAAGAACTTAATATAAAAGTAGGTAGTTAGGCAGGGTATTGTTATAATTAGCTGAATAATGAAAGATTTCTTTAGTAGTAAATATCATGAAAATATAATCTTCAATGTCAGTCTGCTGTAATGAGTTTCTTTTTTAGAATATAAGTTTTGAGACTTTCCGGGTTGTTCATTATAATTAGATTAATATTTTGAACGGGATTATATCCACGATTATAAAATATTGTTAACTCGATATTTCGCAGTTGTTTCAAACTCCATGGTCACGAGTAGACTGGTGATGCCAATAAATCCAAATAATTTATGTACTGTACATCTCTATTTACTGTAAAATGTACGGTAAATTATAACTTGCTGATTTTAGCAGTAATAAAACTTCTCTTACAGGAATTTCTGATGGCAACAATAAGATTCCAAGTTGAGTTGACTACCACGGAAGAAGCAACGGAATTGGTGGGCGGCCGTTGTGTATCCTGTCACACTTATTCTGTCAATTCCATGTTGGGAGGGGAGGGGGAAGAAAGTAAGTTTATGCTTAGCCTGAGAATCTTGGGCCTATCAGAGGTGTTATTTTTCGTCAACAGATTAATCTAATTAAATAGTGTTAGATTAGATTATATTTATTAGATTAATTAAATAGTGGAACTTACCCAGAGATCCTAAAATGTACACGAGTTTGTCCTGTTTATAAAGGAAAAGGGGAAAAATGTAAGGTTGATAACTATAGGCCTATAACAATAGTATCTAACATATCAAAAATCATCGAGTCAATAATATCGTCAAGTGTAGTTGCCTATCTGGAGTCGAATAAGTTGCTGACAAACAAGCAATTCGCGTACAGGAAAAGCCTATCTACTACGTCAGCCGCTTATTCGATTTTCGACTATGTCACGACTGCCCTCGACGATAAGCATAAAGTATCGGCTATATTTTGCGATCTATCGAAAGCTTTCGATGTAATAAATCATACCATCCTCTTAAACAAATTGTCAAGATATGGTATAAGACATAACGCTCACCACCTCATAAAATCGTTCATTACCAGTAGGAAACAAACTGTTCAACTCAATATAAATGGAAATCAAGTAAAATCGAAACCATGCGATGTCACCATAGGCATTCCTCAGGGATCTGCAATCGGGAACACTCTGTTTTCGATCTTCGTAAATGACCTCCCATCAGCCATATCGGACGGTCTCGTAGCCCTCTTCGCCGATGACACCACGGTGGTAGTGAGCGCGCCGACGTATGACGAGCTCACCGACAAGATCTGTAAAGCCAGTGACGAACTTCAAAAATGGTTCTCTGCTAACGGCCTGGTACTAAATGTAAATAAATCAAACGTTATGATATTTTCAGGGAGAACAGTAAACTTACCGCTTTCTGTAACACTCCGAAGTCCCATGCCGTTATGCAACCAGTGTAAGTTCCTCGGGTTCACCTTGGACTCGACCCTCGATTGGAAGGGCCATGTGGAGGTTTTATGTGGAAGGTTGAGTAGCGCAGTCTATGCGCTCCGCCAAATAAAATCACTAGTAACACCCTACGCTCTTAAGCAGGCATATTTTGCGTATTTCCATTCATTGATGTCTTATGGGAATTTGCTATGGGGACAATCGACGGACTCAGAACGTGTCCTCATTTTGCAAAAACGGGCACTACGTGTGATGGCCGGGGTAAAGCCTAGACACTCGTGTCGTAAATTGTTTCCCGAATATAAAATAATGACCCACTATTCGCAATATATATTCGATGTTATTAACTTTGTCCGTAAAAACTTGTCACAGTTTGCACGAGTAAGCGCGGGAACTAGAATCCTACGACGAACTGGACGACTAGCTCCTGTTCGGCACCGATTGGCGCTCGCTGAGCGAAACCCGCGCGTGATTGGCCCGTCGTTATACGATAAACTGCCGCTTGACTTACAAAATGAAACATGTGACGAAACATTTAGGCGTCGATTAAAGAACCTTTTATTGGAAACATCATTTTACTCTGTAACAGAGTATTTGAATTTTAATTTTTAATTCAAGTGTAATTTTTAATTTGTATGTATTTTGTATTATGACTATTATAGTATAGATGAATATTTTTTCGACATGAAATTTGAATTATTAATTTGTATTAATTATTATTGTTTTTATTTTAATTGTTGACATATTTACTGAATTTATATTGTACAATTTGACGATCACATTACGGCGGACATTATATTATTGATTGTAATTTAATTATATTGTGAAACCTGTATTGTGAAATAAATAAACTAAACTAAACTAATCTAAAAAAAAAAAAAGTCCCGTTAATCTCATTAACAGAAACTGTACTGCAGAACTACTGGTTTCATTGGCATAATTTAAATATTTCTTGCCAGCTTAGATAACAATTCTATTGAGACATAATAGAAATTACTTGAGATGATAGTCAGGTCAATGGGTTATTGTTATCTATGTATATTTATTGTACAATTTGGTCATTGCCTTTTGTTGTAATAATGCCTAGATGCAAACATGATAAAACACAATACCCCATTGAGAAAATTCATGCATCTTTACGAATTGTGGATCACAATTATAAAATTGACTTTCTTATAAATTGGTTGCAAAGTAAGTAAATGATCGTTTTCTTTTAGGTATGCTAAACATTTGCCAGCTGGTCTGGGAGTGTTGGGGCGAGAACGCAAACGCATCGTCACAGTATGGGATGCTATTGTTCGACCTCGATCAGTGGTACAAGGATCAAATGCCTGGTAACTTTAAAATATGACTTTTTACATGGATACTCGAGGTTGTGGCTTTCTTTTTTAGAAATACATACTTTATTTCCATAATGACTTTTTTCAGCGACCTATCCTCTGCAAAGCTGTGCGTTTATGAGCGCAACACGTTGTACGGAGCTAGCCCGCGGCGCGACAGCCACCCTGGACGTGCGACTGGTGCCTAGCTCTGTCTCTGTCTACTGCGCGGCTACTAGACTCGAAGAGCACTTCTTCCCTAACTCTTTGAGATATGGTAAGTGTTTTTTCAGGGCGTACTTGTCTGGAAACGGAAATCTTGAAATTTCGTGCTCGCTTTGCTCGTATTCGTTTTTTAATGCTTAGATGAAATACACATTTTATTTATTACCTTTCTTTAAAATATGTATGCTCACTCCGCTCGTCTAATTTAATGTCAATCGCCTGACCATGAAACATTTTGCTCGCTTCGCTCACGCTTTTATATAATTCACGCAGTGACCTCAATCACCCCACAGTGTACAGTTTTAAAATATGCTTAAAACTTTCTTGCAGAATGCATCTGCCTAAACACGTCAGAAGCTTGCGTTCTTCACACAACAGGTATCCAGCGGCAGATCATAAACTCCCTAGACGAGGTCGGGCCCACTGCTCTGCTCAACCCGACCAGGCTTTACCACGCGTGCGTCCAGACCGGCCTGGTGCCGCTCTATATGGACAACAGCCACACCACAGATCAGGTATTTCACATAGTAAAATATTACTTTGTGTATTCGTAAAATTTGGCGCTCGCTTTGCTCGAGTATCATTATTAATTCAGTTTCCCCAATTTCACAGATCAGGGAATTTCACTTGGTAAAAAAAAATAAGTACTATGTATTTTCATAAAATGTGCGCTCGCTTCGCTCGCGTATCATATTGATTCAGTTACGTTCTCCTATTTCGAAATGCCCGGTGCTCCGGATCACATAATATTTATTTATATCGTTTTGCAGGAGGAGCAGCGTAGATACTTACTATCAGTGGCATTAGAAGCTCGATTATCACGATTTTTAAAACGATGTGCGCGAGACTGGGCAACTGGCAGTCATATAGGAGCTGGATGCACACTCACATTCTTGGTAAATAAATAATCTATTTCTTTGCGCCATTTTTCTATTTTTTTCAGTGTCACATTATACAATAATGAAAGTTAATTTACCATGATATGATTGAGCAAATTATGTGTGCTTCCAGGTGGATTGGTGTTGGCAAAGAGCAATAGAATTAAAAGAAAATGCAAGAGAACTAACAGCACCACTTTTTACATCTTCTGCTTTACCCGACAGGTATAATGAAATTCTAAAACAATAAAAAAAAAACCGTTTCCTCTATTGGAGCCAAAATTACTAACTAAAACGTGTATTTTTTTTAATTCCAGAAATGTAATCCGATGTTTAGAGCATTGTGTTCAACAGCTCACTCAACTTACTGGTCTATTAGATGCCGTTCTCACTAAATGCTGTAATTTGGTAGTTCCTGACGGTAAGAACAATCTTCATTTATAAAGAGTGAAATGCACCATTGAATATCTGTAATATGAGTTTGTTTCACAGTGTATATGTAAGCGTAAAATTGTAACAACTGTTAGTTTACAAACTTACTCGTCAGTTTATAAACATTCGGTAGGTTAGGTTAGGTTAGGTTAGATTATAAATTTCCTAAGATAGATTATGATCTAACGGTTTATGCAATGTTACGGTAACATATATGATATCTATTTCAGCTCTTAGCGAAATGGAGGAAAAATACAAAGGTATTGGCACAGTGTCCCTATACTTCCAAGTGGTGCAGTGGTTTCTTCGAGTCGGCTTGCTTCCCGAGCGACAGGACGCTTACCACGCGCTTTGCTATCCCGGGGAACAACTCATCAGTACCTATAATAAAAGGTTAGTGTTATAGAAACAACTTCTTCGAGCCCTATGTCCCTGATGAGGGGTAACAGGACTTCATCATCATCATCATCATAGGGACATCTTATGTTGAATGAAACACTTCCAGTAACTTGGCCTATTTTCTATGCTCAAGAGTGTTTCTTGCTTTCCAATATGAAATTGTATTGTTTCCCGCCTATGTGATAAAAATATTTAATTTGTTGGGACACGTATCCAGTTTTGGCTATTCAGCAAATCAATTCAAAGTCATTCAGATATGATAATAAAAACCATCGAATTCTTTTGTATTTCATGTAAATGATATCTGGATTAGTCTCGGTGCAGCAGATATGATATACTTTTTATGGTGCCGCCGTGACCTGACCTGGATATGAAAAATCCTGGTCACGGCACCAAAATGTAACATGTCATTCATAGTAAGTTTATTGTTACCTACAAATTACGAATATAATATAATTTATTCATCTAGACGTGTAAAACTTCATCGTCTCCAAGACCACAACATGTGCGATGAGAACGCGGCCAAGAAGTCTTGCTCGCTACTGTACATCGACCAGCTCATTGAAGAAGAGTTTGGAGGAGACAGAATACACCAGTAAGTGGATTTATGTTTTTTGTTTATGTTTATAAACAGTTTTCAATGTGTCTTGAAAGTGTATCCTCTTCTCATCATATCAGCAATGAAAGTACTTCCATACTCAACTGGAAACGATAAAAAAACAGTTTAAGATGTACTATCTTTATCTGCTTCTCCTCTTGGGTTTACTGAAAACCAAGAGAAGGATTTGCATACATACATACATACATACATAAATCATGCCTTTATCCCTAAAGGGGTAGGCAGAGCGAAAAACGTCCCAAAGCTCGTTCCGCCACGTCTGACACGTTTTGAGGGTTATTATAGGTGTTTATTTATGGTAGTATATCGCTTTAGTGACAGGTTTTCAGCCCATCGCCTAAATTGCAATACACTGAAACCCTCGAATCCCTTAGCTGGTTTTTACAGCATGCACGGGAGGAGATGCAGCTGGCACATTCTACGTTTTTCTATCACTCCCAGTCCAGCATGGAAGCAAGCAAGCATAGATTTGCGATATCCAATTATTAAGACGCGACGAAATTGACTTTGATATGGCCGTTTACACTTTGCCTAACTCTATGGCCCGTATTTATAATCAGCTCTCAAGAGTGACAGCGAGTTTGAGTTTGTATCAAATGTCATTCCAGTATAAAACGATCTGTCTAATCCATACTTAATATTGCTCTCAATCTTGAGATCGCTTTATAAATACGACCCTATGTACCCACCAAGGATTTAAATGTTTACACTTTGTTCAGGATGTGGATTCGCGGCGGCAGTGAGACGAACGGCTTATACCCGCCGCCATCTTTATATTCACTGCTTCGTTTATACTTGTTGCCGGATATCGCGGAGGAACACAAGCATTCCCTGGTGCTTTACCTACTTGTAGACTATTCCATGGTCTACGATGAAGTGAGGTTAGTATATAACTTTAAAAAAAAATTGCCTGCCGTACAAATGCAATGGTGTCATTGGCTTAAGTCATTTTGTAAGGGAGGGGTCAATTTATATTTCGACCTGTTTATTTTTTTTATACTATTAGGTTGTAAATTGACAATCATTATTTGCAGATACGAAACGGTTATTCGTCGTCTGATGCAGTTCCCTACAATGTTCGGACTCAGTAACACGGCCATCAAAGCTACCCAAGCATTCTGGCATCTCGACCACAGGGATTTTGATGCAAGTTTATTTTCTCCAATACCTTTCAGTTTTCATTACAATGTACTATTTTCATGCTAGACTGGGAGTGATAGACAAATCTTAGAATGTTCCAGCTACATTTATTTCAAAGCATATTGTAGAAATCGGTAAAGAGAACCGAATGTGTATTGCTATAGTTGGTGGACTGACATCTGACGAATTACATTACCAGTTTTTGCCATATTCGGCGAAAACGCCTTTACTAGGCTGTTTCACTTTGTCTACCCCGTTAGTAAGGGATAAATACGTGAAATGTACAACAGAGCACTCTAAACTCTGAACGTTCACATATTCTAAAACTTAGTCAAAATGGCAATCGACGGGCTCAGCAGTATCATGTTGTAGGCTTTTCTTTTCATCATTTAATTTTAAATTGTCTTTCCCAGTTTGCATTGGACCAGCTACAATGCCTGACGGGCAACAATCTGTCCCCATGGCAGCACGGCGTGGTGTTGTCATCACTGTTAGCGCAGAGGAAGACGCAGGCCGCTTTGCAGTATTTACACGTGCGCAAACCGCCGCCCAACCAGCCCCGGCCACAGCACCAACCCAAGGTAAATTTGTGACGCCAGTTTTCATACGTTCGTCGAAACGATTCGAAAGTCAGGCCAGCATCTTGTAAAATGTGACCTAGTGTCGTCACGCGTGCAGACGCCCAAAGATCTTCACCACCGCAGCGGCAGTTTTTTTTATGTTATACAGTGGCAACAAAGCATATGACCTACCTGATGGTAAACAACAACGTAGCCTATAATACCTACTACTATCCCACTCTAGCTAGATTCCAGTGAAATAGCAGAGTGCGTTGCACTGCACATCGTGAGACTTTAGGTGGAATGTCTCTTGTGCCTGTAATTTCACTGGCTCTCTTGCCCTTCAGACCGAAACACAGAAGTGCGAACACTTCTGCTTGGCGGCAGAAATAAGCAAGAGAGTGGTACTCCCCCAGACGGACTTTGCACAAAACCCTACCTTACCTTCAAACTTCTTCTTCCTTTGTGTTTTTGTGTAAGCCACCACACCACCTCTTATATGCGATTTGCTTTCAACGGATATTATTTATTCGTACATTGCGCTATTTTTACCTCTGCAAAAGATAGACCCCCAGTCAGAACATCTAAACTAGACGATACTTACAGTCGTTATTTACCTCTTTTCCCAGGTGAACGACAATGACAAACTAGAAGATTGGCAATCCTGCTGCAACCTCTACTTGTCCCGAGGGCTAGTGTTTGAAGCTCTAGACGTGATAAGGATGTGTGTGCACAACGCGCCCAGGATGGAAGATAAGGCTTTTGTGCTCAATTTCTTCTACAAAAGTGAGTATACTGTTAACTTTTTTGTTTGAATCCGTAAGGTGTGTACAGTAGAGGGCCTTAAACACCATCGACATACATAACGTTCTACAAAGCCCAACTTTTACATTCTCTTTACTCTCTTGTTATTTTCTGAAATATGGCTGGTGACGTTTCCAACCCGAATGGCAAACAGTCTAATTGAAAATGGCCTTCTGGTGTAACGATAGCAGTCTTGTATCTGTCTGTGCCGATGTACCTACAAATCTGTCATTAAAGGTCCCTTAAACATACTCAATCAGGGTATATGAATGATTAGGAACACATAGCATTCGGTTATTACACCATTGATGCGTATATTCCTTAATTGACACTTTATTTTTGCTTTAGGTTGTCGGAACACAGGCCAGCTATCAAAACTCCTACAAGCAACCCTTCTGCCTTTTGAGGAGGACGTGTTCATCAAATACCTCGAGAACTGCAACGAATCGCAAACTTCCGACATATTGATCATGTATTATTTGCAACAATCAAGGTAAAATATGTTTACATTTTGATTTGTGGTTAAACCTAGGATTAGGCCTTTGGAAATATGTTGAAAAATCGATTCCCGTTTATTAACTATTGGAGTAGCAGTAATTTTAACCATTGTCTTTCGAAAACTCAATAATCATTTTCATTTTCCATCAACAGATACTTAGAAGCCGAGCAATACAACAAGAAAATCAAACAGTCCAAGCCTCGAGCGAAGGACCACACCGCGTCCATAGAATCATTAACTGATCTAATGGATAGAGAGGGCGCTAGAGATACATTAGTAGAAGTAGTGTGCTCCTCTCTACCCACTATAACTAACACTGTAGCACATACCATCAGTGAGAAGGAATGGGAGTCACATTGTGAGTATTTCATTTAAGCATTACTCGTACATACATACATACACTCATTTTACTTTTTATTGGGTCTATTCGCGATAAATTTTGGTGGTAAATCATGGGAATTTACCTGGTTCCCGACGTTTCAACAATGTTTCAATTGTTGTGGTCGCGGGTCGCGGGCGGAACGACCTTTGTTTAGGTCGTTCTGGCTCTGCCTACCCCATTAGGGATAAAGGCGTGATTTTGTATGTATGTATGTAGATTCTAAGGAGCAGATATTGCATGAAAACAAATCAAAATGAACTGCTTTATTTTCAGTTTTTGCACCGAAACCGATGTCTGTGTATATCCAAGCCAAATCTCCAAAGAATACTTTCATATACAAATCATCCTTTATTCAGGTGAGGGCTGACTTTTTCCTTGTTCATGTCAGTTCTAACGGCTTTGTTTCTATAATGTACTCTAATTCTAGCGCTGTCACTTTCTTAACTTTGACATAAAAACAGGATAGCAAAAAAACATATGATTTTGACATTACTAATCTCACGTAAGACTGCATAAATGACATAAAATATGAGAGCATGCTCTATGCTCAGTTTTTATTTAAAGCGTCTTACGTCAGATTAGGAATGTCAAAGTCATGTGTGTGTTTATTTGCTATCCTGTTCTTATGTCAAAGTTAAAAAGTGACAGCGCTATCTTAAAATTAGTTACGGAATGTTGCCGCCAGAATCGAGAGCAATATATTACTAATTTTAATTTGGGTTTTAGGATACCATAGAAAATGCCAGTGAAACATGGATGAACAAACCTATGGCCCGTAAAGGGCTGAAACGAGCGCTGAATATTGAAGAGACGCCATTCATCTGCACTCCTAAACTAAATAGAGCTAAAAGGTAAGGTTATAAAATATAAATTTTTCCTTAAAGACTAAACTTTACTTATTTGTTGTCTGTATAAAATATGCCAGTTACCACAGTGATGTTGTAAATAAAAAGTAATTATAATCGAATCAGTCGTTTTGGATGTTTTGTTTTTCAAGCAGTTTTGTTAGAATTAGAGATGACTTGGGGATAAAAACGCAAAGCTAATTGGCTACTTTCCAACTAGTCAAATCAGCAACTTTTTATGAAATGTCAAAAACGCTTTTTTGTATGAAAATAGTGAGTTATGACGTCACATTTTAGTAAATATTGACTACTTAAATCAATAACTTATATACTTTTAACTCGATTATTAAAATCTAAATGTGCATTTATTTTTTAAATGATGAATGAAATCCACAATATTTTTAGCCATCAGTTTTAAGTATAAACGTTTTGATTTTTTTAAGCTACCCAATCAAGTACCCAATTAAAGTTGGCGCCACTGTTGAGTGTTCCAAAAGAGACCAATGAGAAGACACAAAACTGACATTGATATTGACATTGACAGATTACTGACCAATCACAGGAAAAAGGAACACTCAACAGTGGCGCCATTTAGTTCTCAGTTTTTTTTAATCAATATACGAGAGACAACTTAACAGATTATTGAAATCTGTTTCTTTTTTTTTTTAGTTTATAAAGATAATAGTTATATTTCTTCTTCCAGTATCTTCAGTCTAGAACAAAACGACTCTACCCCTCCGAAGCGAGCTCGTCTGGACCTGACCGGTACCCCGCGCACCCCGCGCACCCCGCGGCAGATGAATCACAACATCAGTCAGCAACTGTCCGTCCTGCTAGACATGCCCGATATACACAGCCCGGAGAACAAATACGACCGGACTGGCGCCGAGACACCGCATAGTATACTCAAGGTGAGAATCTGCATTTTAGTTAAACTTTTAGTGACGAAAAACTGATAATCAAACACCAATCAAATATCAAATATTCCAATTTACTTTCATTAAAAGTTAAAAACTTTGGTTAAAGTATCATAATCTCTTCATAAGCTGGTCTATTTTGTTGCCTTCTTTACAACCTGAGCTACAGCTTGCGCCACCACATAATTTTGATGTCGCTTTATCTCGTACGTTTTGCGTTGCCACATAATTTTGATGTCGCTGCATTTCGTACGTTTCGCGTTGCCACATAATTTTGATGTCGCTTCATCTCGTACGTTTCGCGTTGCCACATAATTTTGATGTCGCTTCATCTCGTACGTTTCGCGTTGTCACGTAATTTTGATGTCGCTTCATCTCGTACGTTTCGCGCTGCCAGATAATTTTGATGTCGCTTCATCTCGTACGTTTCGCGTTGTCACGTAATTTTGATGTCGCTTCATCTCGTACGTTTCGCGTTGCCACATAATTTTGATGTCGCTTCATCTCGTACGTTTCGCGTTGTCACGTAATTTTGATGTCGCTTTATCTCGTACGTTTCGCGTTGCCACATAATTTTGATGTCGCTTCACCTCGTACGTTTCGCGCTGCCACATAATTTTGATGTCGCTTCATCTCGTACGTTTCGCGTTGCGCACTTCACAACGTACGGAATAGTGTGACAACAACAAAATTATATCGTGGCTTTTATGTATTACCCCATTATAGTTGAACCATGGAGTAATATTTTGAACCCACCAGTCTTTGTCCAAAGAACAAAAATTCTCAAAAAATTAAATACGTGCTATTTCAGATACGCAACGAAGCCAGAGAAGCCGTTGTATCCCCCGTGGACTCGCGCTACCTCGACAGTGATGACGAGCTCGAGACAGCCAGCAACAACACGCACTACAGCGACTCCACCAATAAGTAAGTTCTAATCATTTACTTTTATTTTCACTTGCAGTCGAAGTGACAAAAAGACCTAAAATGTACCAGCTGTATCTCCAGTATGATTACGATTATTTAGAAGGAAATGCAAATAAATAGGTGGGCAAATCGATATTTTGAATTACTTTTTTTGACTGCCTACTGCCTCCGTGGTGTAGTGGTCTGAGCCATGGGCTCTCGATCCGGAGGTCCTGGGTTCGATTCCCAGGGGGGGAAACACAAAGTTGATAATTATTAATTTATGGCTGAATCACCTGATTGTCCGAGAAGAAAAAGGATTCCGTGCTTCGGAGGGCACGTTAAGCCGTCGTTCCCGGTCGCTGTCATTGATAGTGGTCGTTACACAAACCATGTCAGAGGCCTATTACCTGTGCAATTAGGCGGTTTAAAAAAAAAAACTTTGACACCAGGGTTCATCGGGTCGATCGACTTGATACCCATACGACAGAAGAAGAAGAACTTTTTTGACAAAAATAAACACTAAATTCCAGAGAACCGTTACTAAGTAGATCTATTTATAATTATATCAATGGTGAAATCCCTGTAACATTTATTTTGAATTAAATTGTAAATGTGACGTAATATTAATTATTTTCAGGCATCTTCGGTTCACAATTCCAACAGCATCG
The DNA here is from genome assembly GCA_029255725.1 of Scrobipalpa atriplicella. Taxonomy (NCBI): domain Eukaryota; kingdom Metazoa; phylum Arthropoda; class Insecta; order Lepidoptera; family Gelechiidae; genus Scrobipalpa; species Scrobipalpa atriplicella. Next base: position 36,690 of record JARACY010002440.1, read on the forward strand.
GAATCAGGATCCACCCCGTCACCAACACCAACCAGACAAGCGAGTGCGACAGAGACGGAGCGAGCGCCCTCCGCGTTGAGAGAGCGAGACGTCGATATGTCGATAGAAAGCTTCGTCACTACTGAGTCACATGCTATGGTAAGATCTAAGTGAGATATACCATTACATTTTAAAAGAAAATGTCGACCAATCCGTACTGGACCCACGTGATCGACTTTAAGGGTTGGCTTGTGCCCCTTGGTGGGGACGTTTATAAGCTGATGATGATATTGTAAGATAAATATTTACAAATTCGTATTTTTCTTTTTAGAATGAACCCAACCCAATGGAGTCGCCTCCAAAGAAAATAGCAACGGAGGAAAAATGCGCATCGAGAAAGAGTTTCAAAGATTCTGTTCGTGCGCGGTAAGTTACTTGTGGATTACCGGATCGCCCAACGGCATCATGCGACTCATGATTGATGTCTGACTGCTGTCAGGGTTTTTAAACAGGACTGTGACATTGCGTCCATCCAACCCTATATGTCTGCTTTGTGATCCAATCATATAGTCGATGACAAAGCAAGTTATCATCTTACTTTTCAGACAATAAGGTATATAGATGATTTTTTTTTTTATTATCAGTAAGAATTGTTGTCACCATACAAAAATAAATGTGAAAAAAATGTCAGAAAATAAATACTCATTGGTTACGAGAGGTCTGACGTGTAAATGTGACGTCACAAGTACACGAGATATAAAATTTCGTTTCGAAGAGAGAGATAGATAGACTAGCTTTATAATGGTATATCTCGGTAATTTCTTGACCAATTTAATTTCTGTTTTCACTGTTGTTATTATAAAATTCGATATTTTTTGTAAATAAGTTCGGATACGGATAATATTTTCTATGCATAAACCTTATTACAACTTGTAGTGTCCTAATCAAACTGGAACAAATTTTACATGGTCCAATAGATATTTGCTAATGTTAATTATTTATGAATTTTCCAGGCGATCCCTGTCAATATCAGCTAACAGCAGTCTCTCCGATGATCCTAATACATCGATCGAGAGTATCGCTGACATCCCGATCACTCTCATCAACGTTAGATACTCCGGAGAGAAACGACGCAGCTTTACCAAGGATACTGAAAGTAAGGCTCGTATTTATAAAGCGATCTCAAGTGTGAGAGCAATATTAAGTATGGATTTGACAGGTCGTTTTGTACTAAAATGACATTTCTGATACGAACTCAAACTCGCTGTCACACTTGAGATCTGTTTATAAATACGGGCCTTACTCTACTGATCATATTTCCGGCACAGCAAATAAATATGTCTTTCAAACTATGTATTTCGTCATACGCTGGGCCAATAATAATGTTCTTCCAGTTTCCTGTGCTTCGAAATGCACCTCGCTACTTGTGTTTTAATGTTAGAAATTATAGTTTAAAGTCTAAATTTTAAACAATCATTAGGTACCGCTGGTCTCGTATTCTAAAACATATTAAATCATTTGATAAAACACGAAATACATGTAACGACTATTTATATATGAAACAGGTGCTGAATCGGCGAATGAAGATAAAGCTAGTGAAACCCTCAAAGGCGATTCATCAAAAATAGAAGCTCCCAAGACACCCAAAAGCAGAAGAAGTATCAGACCTGTCAGTGCTGAAAGCACACCATTATTATCAAGGTAAGTAAAAAAAAAAAAAAAAAAATTTTACTTTTTGTTTTTAAACATCTAAATATACATACTTATTGCTTCCATGCTGTACTGGGAGCGATAGAAAAACATAGATTGTGCCAGCTGCATCTCCTCCTGGGCATGCTGTAAAAGTCAGCTAAGGGATTAGAGGGTTTCAGTATTGCAATTTGGGCGATGGGCTGACAACCTGTCACTAATAGCAATATACAGATCCATCTGGAATAACCCTCATAATTTGTCAGACGTGGCGTAACGACCTATGTTTAGGTTGTTTACGCTCTGCCTACCCCATTAGGGATAAAGGCGTGATTATATGTATGTATGTATTTTATTGTTATTCCAGGAGCCGGTCAACAACGCCTGAAAGATTGGATTCCCCGGTGGCCATCGTCACTCCTCTGCGACCAGTCAGGAATGCCAGGTATATATCGGATAGATATTATTAAAATCATACATACATAAAGTCACGCCTGTATCCCTTTTAGGCAGGGGGTAGGCAGAGCGTAAAACGCCTAATTTTCTAATTCGAATCCCTCTTGCTGACTAATATTTTAACGGGTCGTATAACGTTGTTTTGATGTTTTCGTTTCACGCAATGCGACAATTAAGTTTTAGTGTAACAATTTATAGTTTAGAAGACTATTCTTAGAGCTGCTTGATTGAAAAAATAACTACAGATAAGTAAAATACTGCTTTTGGATCTGTAAAAAGATTGATTTGACAAAATTGGAAACGATATAAATAGTCAATAGATTTTCCCGTGCAAAGAAACGTTTTTTTAGCCAGTTTCAGCGCCCTCTGTAGGAACTCACAAGTATCGTGCAAAAAACTCCCATTAGCACAAACTTTTCCGATCCTGGGTTTTATCCTCGACTTTTTTTATATTTTTTATTACGTATTTATTTACCTAGATAATTATTTTGAACCTTACGATTGGTCTATTAGGAGCCGATCTCGTACACCAGACATCAGTCCTCGCTCGTCCCCGCTCAGCACTATCCCCGAGCAGCCCAAACAAGAGACAGAAAGTGGACCACATCCTACTAAGACTACTCTGAGCGTGCCGCATCGGACTAGGTATTCATAGAAGACATAGACATAGAAAACTTTTATTCTCAGTTACAAAACACAGAGTACAAAATTTTGCAAAAATCACACAACAACAAAAAAAAAAAAAAAAACATTGAAATAAATTTGGACTATATAGTGCTTATTGAACTGTAGTGTTTCTTGCTTTTTAACAGAAGCAGATCTCGGACTCCGGAGAGGACAGAGAAGGTGGTGGAGTCTCCTCGACTGGAGGCCATTACTGAATCTCCAGCTAAATCTTCCTCTGATTCACCTTCCTCCTCCCCCGTCAAAAGAAGCTTGAGGTATATTACTGGTCTATTAACAAAATACTGGGTGTTAGGCACTGAGCTAATGTATGGAGCAGACATCATCCAAGCACTTTATGTCCCATTTAATATCTGTGCATGCACTCATATTCATACTAGTGGTCTGTCTCGATTTTTTAATAAAAAATTAGTTAAAAAGTTAGAAACATGTCGCACTGGGTATTAATATAAAAAGAATAAGTTTTTATAAGCAATTACGTCAATATAAACCCTTTAAAATTAAATACGGACGAAATTCGTGCGGACGCCTTATTGCATTTTGGGGACATGTTGTATGTTCGTGATGGCTGTTCCATATACGCTAGTATAATAGTAGTTCAGTGTTATAAGGGACGGCTTCCCGCAAACTGATAGGGGTTGCTCAAACAATTAAACTGAATAAGTTTTGACGAAATTCCTTCAGGAAATTTTAAGGAATTTGCGAAAAGCTGTCCTTTATACCCTTTATAAATAGCATTGTAGTTAGACAAACCACGTGGGAAGGTTTTGTTGTGCTTTTAGACAGTTTAAAAACTCTGATACCAGGGCGCGTCTTAACAACCCACTGGACTGCACAATCCTTGTTTCCTACTAGTCAAATCAGCAACATTTTATGAAATGTCAAAAACGCTTATTTGTATGAAAGTCGCGAAGTATGACGTCACTCCTCGATGACTCCTCTTGAACTCCTCGTAAATACTTGACTACTCAAATCAACAACTTCTATATTTTTAACTCGATTATTAAATCTAAATGAGCATTTTTTTTTTTTAAATGATGAATCAGACCCACAATATTTTAGCGATCAGTTTTAAGTATAAACATTTAGAATAGAATTTTTTTAGCCACCAAGGAAACAAGCCGTAATGTTTCTCATATCACTATTTCATGTTTTTGTTTTGTAGAAGCCGTTCACGAACACCAGAAGTTGATCCAGATAAAATGGCCCCTGAAGGCAATCTAAGTCCACGAACACTCAGGTATGAACCCTTTACAGCATACGAGTCCAAATATGACCACAATTTTTTAATCAGTTATTTTCACTCAGTAAAGTTAACCAAACAAATATAAATTATCAAAAATGGGTGGTCATATTTGGACTCGTATGCGTTAATGGTTTAACGATATTTTATGAGATAAAAAATTGGCTTTTCCATACAAATTGTCTGATCGAGTTGGTCATTTTGTATAGGGAAGTTTTTTTTTTTTCATTTCCTGAATAAAATTCCTGACGTAAGTTGTTCAGTTTCGCTGTCTGAGCAGCAACCACAATCAGTTTTCGGTACGCTGTCCCTTATAACACTGAACTACTATTATACTAGCGTATATGGAACAGCCATCACGAACATACAACATGTCCCCAAAATGCAATAAGGCGTCCGCACGAATTTCGTCCGTATTTAATTTTAAAGGGTTTATATTGACGTAATTGCTTATAAAAACTTATTCTTTTTATATTAATACCCAGTGCGACATGTTTCTAACTTTTTAACTAATTTTTTATTAAAAAATCGAGACAGACCACTAGTATGAATATGAGTGCATGCACAGATATTAAATGGGACATAAAGTGCTTGGATGATGTCTGCTCCATACATTAGCTCAGTGCCTAACACCCAGTATTTTGTTAATAGACCAGTAATATACCTCAAGCTTCTTTTGACGGGGGAGGAGGAAGGTGAATCAGAGGAAGATTTAGCTGGAGATTCAGTAATGGCCTCCAGTCGAGGAGACTCCACCACCTTCTCTGTCCTCTCCGGAGTCCGAGATCTGCTTCTGTTAAAAAGCAAGAAACACTACAGTTCAATAAGCACTATATAGTCCAAATTTATTTCAATGTTTTTTTTTTTTTTTTGTTGTTGTGTGATTTTTGCAAAATTTTGTACTCTGTGTTTTGTAACTGAGAATAAAAGTTTTCTATGTCTATGTCTTCTATGAATACCTAGTCCGATGCGGCACGCTCAGAGTAGTCTTAGTAGGATGTGGTCCACTTTCTGTCTCTTGTTTGGGCTGCTCGGGGATAGTGCTGAGCGGGGACGAGCGAGGACTGATGTCTGGTGTACGAGATCGGCTCCTAATAGACCAATCGTAAGGTTCAAAATAATTATCTAGGTAAATAAATACGTAATAAAAAATATAAAAAAAGTCGAGGATAAAACCCAGGATCGGAAAAGTTTGTGCTAATGGGAGTTTTTTGCACGATACTTGTGAGTTCCTACAGAGGGCGCTGAAACTGGCTAAAAAAACGTTTCTTTGCACGGGAAAATCTATTGACTATTTATATCGTTTCCAATTTTGTCAAATCAATCTTTTTACAGATCCAAAAGCAGTATTTTACTTATCTGTAGTTATTTTTTCAATCAAGCAGCTCTAAGAATAGTCTTCTAAACTATAAATTTTACACTAAAACTTAATTGTCGCATTGCGTGAAACGAAAACATCAAAACAACGTTATACGACCCGTTAAAATATTAGTCAGCAAGAGGGATTCGAATTAGAAAATTAGGCGTTTTACGCTCTGCCTACCCCCTGCCTAAAAGGGATACAGGCGTGACTTTATGTATGTATGATTTTAATAATATCTATCCGATATATACCTGGCATTCCTGACTGGTCGCAGAGGAGTGACGATGGCCACCGGGGAATCCAATCTTTCAGGCGTTGTTGACCGGCTCCTGGAATAACAATAAAATACATACATACATATAATCACGCCTTTATCCCTAATGGGGTAGGCAGAGCGTAAACAACCTAAACATAGGTCGTTACGCCACGTCTGACAAATTATGAGGGTTATTCCAGATGGATCTGTATATTGCTATTAGTGACAGGTTGTCAGCCCATCGCCCAAATTGCAATACTGAAACCCTCTAATCCCTTAGCTGACTTTTACAGCATGCCCAGGAGGAGATGCAGCTGGCACAATCTATGTTTTTCTATC
>JARACY010002441.1:0-42695 GCA_029255725.1 Scrobipalpa atriplicella
AGAAGAATTATTGCAAGAAGATGAAGATGCCCATACAGTCATCGATGAAGAGCTGCCGGCTCAACAGCAAGTCGCCGCGTGGTTGATGACGCTCGTCGGCACACCTTCGAGCAACAGCAAAACTATCCACCGATGGAAAAGTCAACGCCGCGCCCCACCGCACCGTTACCCGCGCCGGCGGCCTACATCGACAGGGCTATTGAAGCGCCCGCGCCCGCACCGCTTTCATCGTCTTCACCGGCGGGAGGGGCGCAGTCCGAGGCCATCGTGAGGGAGGTGGCCAACTTAGCACGAGAAGTAATAGAGAGCAACCGCAACTATCGACCGCAGCGCTCATCCATCATCGAGTTGCCGATATTTTCCGGGTCGCACATCGAGTGGCTATACTTCAGGGCCGCGTACTACGCTACAGCGGCCGACTTCAGTGACCTGGAAAATCTCGCTCGGCTTCGAAAAAGTCTCCGAGGTGCGGCGAAGGAATACGTCAGCGGCTCCGTGATACTGAACTGCACACCGGACAACATCATGGAAGCTTTGGAGCTACAGTACGGCCGGCCGGACGCGATTGTATCCGCCGAGATAGAACGCTTCAAGAATCTACCACGGGTTCGCGACGTGCCGCAAGATATCTGCTCATTCTCCGGCAAGGTGACCAACCTTGTAGCGATGATACGGGCCGTCGGGGATGATCACCACCTAGCCAACCGGGACATCGTGAAGACTGCGATAGAGAAGCTACCATCGGCGCTACAACAGAGCTGGTTCCACGAAGCAGCGCAGCCAGCAGCCACGCCGATAGTCACCCGCTTCGCCGATTTTATGAAGAAGGAAGCCCAGGTCCGGTCACCCTACGCTCAGCCAGAGAAGATCATCGAGCCACAGCAACCAACAGGAGCACCGCGGCGCGCACCGACCGGCGCCGCGCCTGCTCGCCGAGCCGTCACGCACCGTACATACGCCGCGACCGCCACCGCTACCGCTACCGACCCCGCATGCGGCGTATGCGACAACACAGGGCATTCATCGGCAACCAAATGCCCTGACTTCCTGAAGGCAGACTCGGACGACCGCTGGAAGATAGCAAAGGACAAGGGACTTTGCTACAGATGTCTCAAGCGCCGCGCGAAGAATCACACCTGCAAATTGAAGCGCTGCGAGATCGAGGGATGTCAGCGCTCACACCATCCGCTACTTCACTTCATTAGGAGAGATCCTGTAGTCGGCGAGCCACCGAAGAAAGACTTCGTCGGACACACGTGGGCAAAGAAGACAGCATCCTACGGGTACTTGAAGATGGTACCAGTCACCGTGACCGGCCCACGTGGATCAGTCGACACCCTCGCGTTCCTGGACGACGGCTCTACCCTGTCCCTGGTCGACGAAGACATAGCGAAGAAAATCGGCGTCGACGGGGAACCCGAGGATCTCAACATAGAAGCCCTGGGAGGTGAAGTCTGCGAGCGACAGTCAAGGGAAGTCAGCTTCACAATCGCATCGAAGTCCTACTCATCGGAGATGTGCGCAAGTACGGTCAAGAATCTCCGGATATCGCCACAGAAGATCACCGAAGCCGACATCGAGGGATGCCCGCATCTTCAAGACATCGCCGAGCATCTCAAGTACGAGGGACAACCGACCATCCTCATCGGACAGAACAACGCGAAGCTGCTGGACGTCAAAGAGAAGAGAAAAGGGACCGATCTACAGCCACGAGCATCTCTTACACCCTTGGGATGGGTGTTACACGGCTCGCATCAACGCACATCCGGTCATCGAGTACACTCAATCAACTACTTGTCCGCCACCGTCGAAGACCGCATGGATGAAGAGCTGCGACAGTATTTCCACATCGAGTCCCTCGCAGTCACACCGAAGCGACCGACCAGCGACCCCGAGCAGCGCGCCCTCGACATACTCGCCGAGCGCACCGTACGAAAAGAAGATGGCCACTACGAAACATCGCTCCTATGGAAGGAAGAAAATCCCACGATGCCGGACAACTACAGCTACGCACTCAAGCGACTTGAAGCTACCGAAAAGAAGATCGACCGAGATGAAGCGCTGAAGAAGAAGTACGAAGAACAGATGGAAGCGCTCATCACCAAAGGGTACGCCGAGCCAGCGCCGCCACTGAAGACGCCTGGAAGAACGTGGTACGTGCCCACTTCCCCGTGATCAACGTGATGAAGCCGGGGAAAGTCCGCGTGGTGAAGGACGCCGCAGCCAAGACCGGGGGAGTCTCACTCAATGACTTCCTACTCACCGGGCCCGATCTACTACAGTCTCTACCCGGCGTGCTCATGAGGCTGCGTCAACATCGCTTCGCCGTGTCAGCCGACATCCGCGAGATGTTCATGCAAGTGAAGATCAGAGAAGAAGATCGCGACGCCCTGCGCTACCTATGGAGGGGGGGGGGCTCGGGGGGGAACCCCACCTCAAGAATACCGGATGACATCGTTAATCTTCGGCGCACGGTCAAGCCCAGCAACAGCGATCTACGTCAAGAACATCAACGCGGCGAGGTATCAAGACAGCGACCCTGAAGCCTACGAAGCCATCGTCCGCAACCACTACATGGACGACTATCTACAGAGCTTCAAGACAGAAAAAGAAGCCATCGAAATATCGAAGAGAGTGCAAGAAATCCACGCCGAGGCACACTTCGAGCTACGACAGTGGACCTCAAACTCACAGGAGGTCCTAGCGGCGTTCACCGAACAGTCACCGGCGCCGTCATCGTCTCCCGTACCTCTCAACGACGGGACCAAGGCCGAGCGGATCTCGGCCTCATATGGAAGCCACAGACCGACGAGCTAGCCTTCAACCTCGACCTAGCTCGCCTCGCACCGAACATCCTGACCACCGAGCAACCCACGAAGCGAGAAGCCCTGAAGATAGTGATGTCACTCTTCGACCCACTCGGCTACGCCTCCCCAGTCACCTCAAGAGCGAAGCAACTACTACAAGAAGTGTGGCGCCGAGGAACCGGATGGGACGAGCACATCGACGACGATCTCGCCGCCCAGTGGTCAAAATGGATGACCCACCTCCGAAGTCTGGCAGCGGTCACAATACCGCGCTGCCACCCACGCTACAGCGACGCGAGGAACCTACAGCTACACGTCTTCGTGGACGCCAGCGAGACAGCCTTCGCCGCCGCGCTATACTGGCGCATCGAGTCACCGGACGGCGAAGTGGAAACCTCACTCGTGATGGGAAAAGCCAAGGTGTCACCGCTCAAGATCACCAGCATCCCGCGCCTCGAGCTACAAGCTGCAGTAATGGGAAGCCGAATGGCCGCCGCGGTGCGAGAAGAACACGACAGGAAGCCCGACTCGACAACGTATTGGACAGACAGCCGCACCGTGCTCACCTGGCTCACCAACGGCGCACGTAGCTACAAGCCCTACGTCGCCCACCGCGTCGCAGCAATAGAAGAAAACAGCAAGCTCAGCGAGTGGCGATGGATACCTACCAAACTCAATGTCGCTGACGACGCCACTCGAGACGTACCGGAAGACTTCGGCGCGAAACACCGCTGGTTCACCGGCCCACCGTTTTTACGTGAAGATCCTACCACGTGGCCTACAGAAAAACCGAAGAAAGAAGAAAAAACAGGCGAAGAAAGAACATACGTCATAACAAGCAAGAAGATCGCGTCGTCACTCACCGAGGCACTACCGAGCATCGAACGGTTCTCAAAATGGGAACGCCTACTTCGCACTACAGCGCGTGTTCTGCAATTCATCGACCTCTGTCGCAAGCGAACCGTCAAAGTTAACTACGCGCGAAATGCCAAGAAGAAAGAAAACGACGCGACCTGGGGCAGAAGATACAAGACACAGAAGCCTCAAGATGTCAAGACATCGCAAGAAGCGCCGAAATATCGACCAATCGAAGCCCGCCACGTGATAACAGCGGAAGAGCTGTTAATTCGCGCGAGTCAACAAGAAACCTTCAAACTTTCAGTCTTACTAACGTTATAGGTTTCAGTAAGAAGGCTCACTCTCTTGTGCGGACCGGTTTCGCGTTTTCGCACAGACTATCGGCCCCCGATCGCACGCCCGTACCGTACAGGTAGCAATATCTTCCAGTGATGTTATAGTTTTGTTGTTAAGAGTCTAAATGAAGTGATGTTTATCTGGACAATGTGTGTGGCATTGAACTCGATGGTTTGCAATATAAATACCGCCTTAAGATATAATAAGTGTTACGTAGTTTCTTTGTTTTTAATTTTTGACACTTAATGCTTTTTTTAAAACCTCTAAATATACATATGAAAAATTTCGCACGGGAGGGATTCGAATCCACGACCTTTGGCGTACCGTGCCGATGCCTTAACCGCTAGGCCACCGTGCATTCAAATGCCTTGCCTGGTTAAGGCATCAGCACGGTACGCCGTAGTTCAAGAAGGCTTTTTTTATTTTACTTATTTGGTGCGCTTTTTTAAAGCTTTTATTTAACTTGCACTGTATCTAACTAACTAACTAACTAACTAACTATGTGTGTTCGGGTGGAATCTTGCAACTCAATTTTGAAGCAGTTATCTTCAACCGATTGAGCTGAAATTTTGCACACTTATGTTAATCCGGTGACAATGCAATATTATGATATCATCGAGCTGATCTCGTGATGGAGTTGACAGATATCCACTGGATCTCCCTCATGGAAAGTGATAAGATATCTAAATTTAGGCTCATTATATTTGTTGTCTTGAGCAGTTTCCATTACACATGATGACCAGGGTCAAATGATGAAGCCGACAGGTAGCCGTTGGAACTGCCTCGTGCGAAATGCTAAGATAGCCGAGTTCGGGTTCATTATATTTGTTGTCTTAAGCAGTTTCTATTACACATGATGACGAGGGTCTAATGATGAAGCCGACATGTAGCCGTCGGAACTGCCTCGTCGGAAGTGCTAAGATACCCGAGTTCGGGCTCATTATATGTGTTGTTTTAAGCAGTTTCTATTACACATGATGACGAGGGTCTAATGATGAAACCAACAGGTAGCCGTCGGAACTGCCTTTTCGGAAGTGCTAAGATACCCGAGTTCGGGCTCATTATATTTTTTGTCTTAAGCAGTTTCTATTACACATGATGACCAGGGTCAAATGATGAAGCCGACAGGTAGCCGTCGGAACTGCCTCGTCGGAAGTGCTATGATAGCTGAGTTTGGGCTCATTATATTTATTGTCTTGAGCAGTTTCTATTGCACATGATGACGAGGGTCTAATGATGAAGCCGACTGACAGCCATCGGAACTACCTCTTCGAAAGTCCTAAGATAGTCGAGTTTTGGCTCATTATATTTGTTTTTTTGAGCAAATTCTATAGCACATAATGACGAGGGTCTAATGATGAAGCCGAAAGATAGCCTTCGGAACCGCTTTGTCGAAAGTACTACGATACCCGAGCGTGGGCTCATTATATTTGTTGTCTTGAGCAGTTTCTATTATACATTATGACGAGCTTGCCCCTCACAGAAAAAAAATATTTAAAACAGTTCGCCAAACGACTTCAAAGTCATTGCCGCTATGGTGCATCTCGTTTGGGGTGATGAGAGGGGTATACAACCCACACAGAAGGAGAAAAGTTAAAACGTGTTTCGAAAGTAGGTACTCAACGTAGTGAGACTGGGGGGTTGAGAGGGCTTGCCCCCCTCACAAGAAAATAAATATTTAGAACAGTTTTTGAAGTCGTTACCGCTATGGCGCATCTCGACTCAACTACCCCAGTCCCCATGTCGGCTTGCCTCTACACAGAAAGAGAAAAGTTTAAATGTGTTTTTAAAGTAGTCAACAAAAAAGAAAAGTTTTAATCTGGTTTAAACAATTCATTCACATGTGTTTTTGAAGTAGGTAGTTGTTGTGTGACTAAAATGTAAAAAATAAATTATAAGTAAAAAAACTTTTTAAAACAAGCTTTTATCTTTAATGCGCTAAAAAGAATAAAATAAAATTTTCCTTTAAAACTTTTACTATCACTTTACAACGTCATTACATAATTTTTATAATATAAAAGCTTGTCGCGAGATTGCTTAAAACTTGTATAGATAAACAAACAAATCACATACTTAACCTCATAACCTGTGTTAAATCTCGCGACAAGCTTTTATATTATAAAAATTATGTAATGACGTTGTAAAGTGATAGTAAAAGTTTTAAAGGAAAATTTTATTTTATTCTTTTTAGCGCATTAAAGATAAAAGCTTGTTTTAAAAAGTTTTTTTACTTATAATTTTTACTATAAAAAAATAAAAAGGTTTTTTATTTCCTCACAACATAGTTTACTCATCATTTCAAGGACATTATAGTATACACAAGTTACACTAAGTGTGAGACTGGTGCCTAATCTAGGTAAATGAATACCTGTAGGTACTTACCTGTACTATCATGTCATGATACACATATAAGTACTTACATAAAAGTAGGTAACACAATAACTTACACAAAAGCTCAGTTATTTGATATTGGCTTTGGGTTTTACAATATTTTGAATTGCTCTTTGAAATTATAAAAATAATTTTACAGAACAATTCAAAATATTTTACTAAATTGAGTTACCTATCTAACAAATTTTATGGAACTTTCTATGAAGACTTTAGGAGGTACCTAGAAACTGTCTATGTCTATCCTCTGTGTGAAATAAATTGTGCTCGTATTTCACTTTCGCAATTTAACGGCGAAACCGCAAAGCGGAAGGCTATAGTTTTAAATATTGTTTTTTTTAGAGAAAGAATTTACTTATTTTTTTAAAGATAATCTGTCTACACTGTCCTTTTATTTACGTACTTCAATAACCTTAAACCAACCACAATCTGCTCTACATTCTACGAGCGATCCCAAGCCAACTCACACTATTAATCCGATAGTACTGGCCAGTTAGCATTCTAACAGCATAAACTATGAATGAAGGCGATACGTATTGGCCTGGACACCAGCCAACGGTAATGGGCGCCTGGTACTTCCGATGACTATTGCTATTGGAGTCTTCGATTATTTGACATTTATTCATGAAATCACGCCTACAGTCCTTACGGAGTAGTCAGAGCGCAGACTTAGCTATTTTTTGTGCCACGTCTGATTTTGTTCAGCTCAACGATTTTTAAATATTTTTCTTAAAGAAAATATTGCTTTATTAAATATGAGAAGTAGATGACAAGGTTCAACCTACATTTACTTATGTTCAATTCCAATTTGCAGAATTAAGGCCAGATCGCACCGACGGCACCGCAACTGCACGGCAGCGTCGGTTTGCGGTCAGCGGTGTGGCTCAAATTCAGTTCTAAGGTTAATAGGTATAGGTCGCGCCTTGCTAAATGAGTTTTGTCAGTTCAAATTTCTTCTTTCGTGTTTCTGCTAGCGTTAGTAAACGTAAATCTTTAGACTGAACCGAACCATAGTCAAACAAATGCGCTAGTTAGTATGCAGTTTGCGATCAATTCTATTGCGCTCTTAATAACGTAACTTGGGGAATTGCACGTAAATATAAGGTTCATGGCACACCTGCGTCCTTTCAGGACGTTTGCATCCATTACTGAACCAGACAGACTCGAGGAGATCTGCTAATTTGTATGCAGTAGTGTGCGCTTGAGTGCGCTCCTAAGGTGATACTTACCGGCAAATGGTTGTTTCTAAAAGGATATTTCTCCTAAACGAATCAATGGAAAATTCTAAAAAATTTCTAGTTAGTATGCAGTTTGCAAATGTTTGTAAATGTTTTGGTAATAAGTCTGGTTGGAAATATGTACAGAAAAATATTTTTCTAGGTAATTTTACCTATACATTCATCGAAACTTGTGCTCAGCTTAGACGTAAAAAATAATTGACCGTACAAAGAAACACGTGTTAAATTATTGTCGTATAAACTTCTATTTGAATAGGTGATTGAAAACAATATTGTTAATGGAACGCCATACAAAAGACTGTAGTTTTAATGTCACAGACAATGCAGCCGGCAATAATTTTCATTCTAAGCCAAAGAGACCATAAAGAATATGAAATACTACCTCAGGAGCTGTTCCATAAATCCTATTTGCAACCTGAGTATTTGACAAATAGTACCAGAGCAAGATGAACGTTAAAGAGGTTGGATTAGTGCCAAGAGTTCAGTGTATAAATTATAAAGTGGGTAAAAGAGCAGCTTGCTTTGTAATTATGATATCTTGGTTATTTACTTTATTTATATTTAATAATTCTGAATGTTTGAAAGATCATTCTCCTCGCGAAAGAGAAAACAATCTTACAAAGTGACATATTCTACATGTGGTTTTGTATATCCCTCGTATCGAACCCACTACCTGGGTATCGAGAGCCCGAGTCTTAATACCACTAGACCACAGAGGCAGTCGATGCTAAAAGCTGATTTTCTTTACTTTAAAAATTACCATAATCAGGCACGCCAGCCAAAAGAGAATTCCATTTTATTTCGTAAAAAAACCTTTTCAGTAATAGACTGAAACAGTTTGGAAACTGAAACTTTTCCATTTTGAACTGTAGTGTAGTTTTTATGTTGAATGGCGACATATAATCCATCTGGGCTTCATCTGACTGAAAATCACTGAGGTTCAAACTCTCCTAGCTCAACTTGATTAAATACCTATTTAATATAATATTCATGTACATTTTAATTATATTCTCGTTCAAATTCAATATACAAAGGAATTTTTAATTTTATTAAAATTTTCTCTGAAATGTCTAATACCTTCTTCGCCTCAATGTCAACGCCTCATTTTCCAATCAACCTTAAATTGATCGATAAACGAATTTATCCTTTATTCGTAGTATAGAATGAACTTTTCAAAATGCCTTTGACCTCTACAAGGTTTTGTAAACGCCAAAAGTATTTATCAAGTGAGGTGGCTGTTCTCAATATTCTTATCAATCTTTTGAAAAAGATTCCTAAGAATATGGTGTAAAGAATTCCGTGCATAGATACGTTCAGGCATGAATATCGACAGTAGGCGTGAAAGGGGCCCTCGTCATTTTCACTTCACCGCCTGTACCTACCTATTCATATCTAGACCGCGCGTCACTACACTGTGCACCATTTAGACTATAGTTCTTGACTGTACTAGCACAGGTACTAGCACACCAGTAAAGAATACGCGCGCTACCGAATTTATAGCAACCCCTCGCACCGAATGGTACTCGTAGAGTAGAGGTACATTACATAAGTTGTATTTCTGCAAAAAGTGAGCGAGTTGTATCTCTAAATAGCATACATTCATACATATAATCACGCCTTTCTCGCGAATGGTGTAGACAGAGCGTAGACGACCAAAGAAAAGGTCGTTTCGCCACGTCTGACGAGCCTTGAGGGCAATTTTAGACTGAAATGTGTATCTGGGTGTAAGGGACAGCGTCTCGCAAACTGACAGGGGTTGCTCAGTCAACGAAACCGAGCAATTATCACCAGGATTATTTTTCAGTTAATAAAAAAAAATTTGCTTTTCCATACAAATTGTCTGATCGAGCTAGTAGTAAAAAAAAAAACTGATGGTAGTTGTTCAGTTTCGTTGACTGAGCAACCCCTATAAGTTTGCGGGACGCTGTCACAGATTACTTATGAGCGAGGCGGCGCCCATACACCCCGTATAGTGACGGGTTGTTAGCCCATCGCCTAAATTGTAATACACTGAAACCCTCAAATCCCATAGCTGGTGCCTGGTTTTTCTTTCACTCCCAGTCCAGCATGGAAGCTCTAAGAAGTTAGGCTGATATTTCAATTTTAACGATTTACATAGATTGTTATTGCCTCTTACGAGTATATGCACGATGATTCGATGAAAGAGAGTGTTTTAAATAAAAGCTTTCGCTTATGAAGCAAGTGATGTAAACAAAGCACGCTATTCACTATTGTGCGTCCAATGCTTACGTCACTTCACTATCAAGGTCGAGGGTGTTCTCTGGGAGATAACGTCAATACAATGCCTTCCTGTGTAGATAGCAGATACAAGATAGTACCTACAGTCTGCTATTTCGGCACTGATCGAAGATAAATTGTTTGGAGGAATTCGGGGTAGTAAACAATATGTACCCATGTCTAATGTCTGTCACAAACATTGAGTTAGGTTTTGGTATATGAGAAGAGACCTATACGGGAGATTTGAATTTATACAGGGTGTTAATTAAGTCTTGTTAAGAGTAGGTACAAAGCGTTTTTATGGATATTTAAATGTACCTAAACGAACAATTAATACCTATAGATGCCTGCCAAAGTCAACAAAATTAAATAATTATTATAATATCACACAAATTGACGTATTCAAAATGTTATCAACCTTCGCAGTTGGCATAACTTCCTAAAACAATAACCTCTGTTTACAAAATAAAGTAGGTCAAGTTACTTACTAAATATCACGCTTGTATCTTTTGGGGTAGGCAGAGCGTCAACGACCTCATAATATCGCTTGTTCAATGCGTCTAACAAGGTTTGAGGGTCATTTTAGAAAGAACTATCTATTTATTGCTGCTATAGTGATAGGCTGTCAGCCCATCGCCTAAATTGCAATTCCATTAAACCTGTTAGTTTTTCTCTTTTGGTTTCTACAGTATGTCTGAAAACTGAAGTAGCAGGAACATGTTTTTTGCATCGCTTTCAGTCCATCATGGAAATAAACAATAGTTTGTGTCAGTGGTATGGTAACTCTGTCTGTTGGTCATTGTACTAACTATTATTGGTTATTTAAAACAAGTAGTTCAGTTGGGTAACCGCCCATGGTAAATGAGTTTGATCTTTAACTGTTACACTGTATTTTGTTATGAAACGAACGGTGTAATTATTGGGTAACTGCACATTTGTAACGTACACTTTGTGTACTTTAAAACGGTTTGTTATTCATGTTAGTTTTTTCTATTTGTATGTTTTATACCAAGGTATATTATAGATATTTGAGTTATTTGAATATGTGTTCATAACTTGACTAGTCATTCGAAGTCTAGACTAGAATCAAGAGCAATATAAAGCCTAATTGTTAAAAAAAAACGAATGTTAGTTACTTACTTTCATTTCAATTTTCAAACGTATCTAATTAAAAATATGGATGTCATTCTTTCCTTAATCGAAATGTTAATAACAATCTGAAAACGACAAACGCTAACTTGAAAGTAGACTTAACTGCTTTATAATATGAACTATTTCACTTCCTATGTACAACAAAAATGCTGTCACAATAAAATATGAAAAGCAAAGACATTGGCCTCGATTCACGCCGTCCAGTTACTAATTCTAATTCTTAGTAGCGCTGTCACTTTTTTATATTTGACATAAGAACAGGATAGCAAATAAACACATGACTTTGACCTAATCTGACATTAAATTGCTTAAATTTGGCATTAGATTGCTTATTTAACGTAAAATAAGGAACATACTCTATGCACGGTTCTTATTTAAAGTAGCTTATGTCAAATTAGGAACGTCAAACACATGTTTTTATTTACTATCCTGTTCTTATGTCAAAGTAAAGAAAGTGACAGCGCTATCTTAAAATTAGTTAAGAATGTGGCGGCCAGAATCGAGGGCATTATAAAAGCAAACCAAAACGAGAAACAGTCAACACCGAGCTATAAGTTATTGGAGTTAGGTCACCTAAAGTGTTCATATGATTCATGAGACTGGCACGCAGATTGAAAACAAACTGTAGGGCTGTCAGTGGTCATGTTTTACTAGTTATTCAATTTTTTATGATACTTTGTTTTAAATTGCAATTAATCCATACGAAAGTAAGAAAAGGTGGAAATTATAAGGAATGGAATTTAAAAAAAATGGTAAGAGAGGTCAAATAGTAACACGCTTTTACAAACTATAATTGCTCTGTAAATGCAAAAAAAAAAACACATGTCAGTGTATAATAATAATAGGGCGAAGTTCAGTGCCTTAACAGGCGTCTTCTGGGTTAGCTCGCTCCATCGTCGACTCTGTCACGGTCATCGCTGACCTTTGTGTCTGGAGTCGAGAGCTAAAAATCAGACTGGAGGATTAAAATAAAACAAGAAGATAAATATTTAATATGTATTTATTACACTAATACAAACGTCATCAAGAATCATCATACCAATCTGTATTGGACAATGCAAGCAGACATAATGCTCAAATGCTCAAAGCTCTTTAATTTTGAAGTGAGTGAGGGCCTATTCAATAGGTTTTTTCTAGATAAGCTCGCTCCATCGTCGACTCTGTCTCTGTCGTCCTTGACCTAGACTAGAGGAAAGCAAACCCATTTCTAACCTAAAAAGAAAAGACAGCTGACTCGTGGCAACCCTACACAAAACGGGTCTATAGACAGAGAAATCCAGTGAAAGCGTCAAATGACACACCTCTGTCAACAATCGACAAACCACGGATTGTAGAAAACCGCGCTTTTGTTGACGACAGTAAAGTGAAAAATTCTATAGAAGTCGATGGTTGATGATAGCTTTTCACTCAAGAAAGTATTTTCAATTTATTTTAAGTGATATCTGGTATCTATTATTGTTGATATCTAGTTACTACTAGTAACTACTCATATAAGTAAACAAACGGGGGAAAGAAAACTTACTACGCTGGCTCAAAGACCCAAAGTATGTCTTGCTTGGC
Organism: Scrobipalpa atriplicella; assembly: GCA_029255725.1. Classification (NCBI taxonomy): domain Eukaryota; kingdom Metazoa; phylum Arthropoda; class Insecta; order Lepidoptera; family Gelechiidae; genus Scrobipalpa; species Scrobipalpa atriplicella. The sequence goes on from JARACY010002441.1 coordinate 12,578, forward strand.
CTCCAAAGAAGCCTACTTAACTGTTATAATTATTTTAATCACGTATCGGGTAGGTATTCAATAAGTATACTTTTTCAATATTACATAAAATCACGCCTTTATCCCTAATGGGGTAGGCAGAGCGAAAACGACCTAAAAAAAGGTTGTTCCGCTGATTCAAAGATAATTTTGTCAGCCCATCGCTTAAAATCTAATCTAAGTTAGTATGTTTTTTTTTTGCAAATTACCTATTTTTTACCAAGCCTATACAGTTATAAATAGTTTTTTCATAGTTCAAGTAAACTATTATATCACTAACCTATATTCCCAGGCAATAAATCCTGCGTGATTTGAATAACAATGCTATTTACGGAAGAATTTCCCGGCTCTTTATAGCTTGAAGGTCGTTTACGGAATGCCTACACAGTTATTCGTGCGGGGGCGTAAGGGTAGGTTACTCCATGGTATAAGAAAATTACTACGCCTGGTATTTTCTTCCCGTGACAGCTGGTTCACGGCGTGAGACCAGACGACGTCATCAAACAGAATCAATAAATGTATTGCCATTTTTGGAAAATAAGTTACCCAAGTATTTATATTGTATTTTTTTCTAACTTACTTCTAAAAAGAAGCAATATTATTGTATTGAGTTAAAATTAATTACTAAATACATTAATAAGACGAAAAATAAATATTTAGCTAGATGGAGATTAGGTTTTATTTATTTACTACGTATTAAAAACTCCATTACAGTTTAAAGGTTAAACAATGTAATTAAATGGCAACATTGTTTGTGACGTCAACTGGTCGCATACTGGTCCATCGTCTGGAATTATCCTACTCTTTGTCCGAAGAGAATACCAGGTTTCCTTATACCATGGGTTACTCGAGTACTTATTACGTAGTTTTACTACGATGCTGTACTCCTACAGTATAGTTATAAGAATAGACTTCCTACTTCTATATAGGTATATAATCTTATTGAGCTTCCTACACACATGATCTTAACTAAAGACTGTTAAATAAACTAAAAAAGAACACGCACATTTATATTAAGATGATTTTTTAATACAAAATTATTAGGCCCATTGGAGTTTTGGAGTACACACGTCTTCAAAAACATAATGGAGGTATATCACAGTAACTATATTCATTACCGATTAGTACATTTAGAAGCTATTCGAAAACGAATGCAGACAGAAAAAAACGTCGATCGATCACCAATCGACCGAGTGTGAACGTATCAAACAATACCGATTTCACATAGCAACGGGATGTTTCAGCGAATTCAGTAGAACACTTCGATTATGTGAATTCCGATCGGCTCGAGATATGATCTCTATACCTACCTACTTATGCGCAAACGTTTCGATTGAATACAAAGATATTGTGACGACATGAACTGTAGTGAAAACTATAGATTCATTTAAAGATTCATTAACTACTCACTCGTCCATCATAATTCTTGCCCTCTTTTAACTACCTAGTAATTATTTTGTTACTGTACAACTGTAGATGGCGTAGTGTGTGATCAACTGGTTTAAAAATGTTTTGTTTTTTTTTTCAAGGCGAAGGCAAATTGGCTTTTGGTGTTGCATCATCATCATCATCATCAGCCACAACAGTCCACAGCTGGACATGGGCCTCCCCAAAATTTGGTGTTGCAAGCAAAATAAAATATTTTTGCCCATCATGCTTCTGTAGACCAATATAGCCGAAAAATGTAAAAATGTAAAAATGTAACGCATACCATAGTTGGTGTATGGGAGCCAGCTGGGCTCGAGCTCCTTTAATGGCTTCGATAGCTCTTGAGTTCTCTGTATAAACTATGTACTTGTACTAACAAATAAAAATCCGTGTTTTCACTGAGACAGTATAATAAGAACTGAAGAAAACAAAGGAAAAGGAACATCAAAAAATCAAAAGTAAAAAAGAAACATAAACCATATACAAAAAAGGTGCAGTTCAGCACAGTTGGATTGGCAACACACCATGACACGAAACGACCAACCACTCACAATATCTGACACATGATGCGGATGCCTCGCGCGCCTTTACATAGAAACTGTATCAACATAAGTTGTAATACGAACACCCGATAATACAGAGAAACTATACCGGGTGTAAGGGACAGCGTACCAGAATCTGATTGGGGTTGCTCAGTCAAAAAAACTGAACCACCTTCACCAGGAAACTCTTTCATGAAATGAGAATCAAATGTGGCTTTGACATACAAATACTCTGATCGAGGCGGTCATTTTGTATGAGGAAGTCAATTTTTATTTTTATTTTCTGATATAATTTCCTGGTGTAAGTTGTTCAGTTTCGTTGACTCAGCAACTCGACGCAGAAGAGAAGAGAAGATTTAAGATATAATTGTGTGTGTATGTGCGTGTGTGTGTGTGATGCTGTGGTGATCTTGTCAAACCATCACCTAAATTTTAGGTCATGGTTTTGGTTCTAAATATTGCAATAGCCTGAAACCTAACTAAAGAGAAGCAGCCTCCATGTTTTAACCGCTTCCAGTCCAGCACGAAGTTATTATAAAAAGATTATTATATTTATTTGTTTGTTCAACTAAAAGCGAGCTAAATCAGTATATTATTATTATTACACCTATTCGTTAGCAACTTTCTTCATTGTTTTACGATGTATTTCGCAACACTCATGGCATGTTGCTGATTTTTATTGTGATTCGGCTATTAATTAATGCGAAAATTTTACATCATTACCTATATTCTTTTTCCTATAGGCAGTCATATTATAACAGACAACTGAAAAGGCATATACTACACACGCATAATAATATCTGGGCGCCCGCTGCGTAAATTTATTAGTTATTCAACTTTGTTTTATTGTGGACTGAATATTCTATATCAAACAGAGGAAAACCAATATCAAGTAAATACTCTTTTACGCCAAATAAAATTGCTTATAAGATAAAAGGGGAAAGGTTTGGATAAGTATTGGAAACTTAACGCCCTCAAAGGAAATGTGTTTAGCCTTTGATAGGAATAAATAGATGCGTTACATCAAATTATTCCATTGAATTTTCTAGCTCCTTTTTTTACTGCAGAAATTAGTAGAGGGAGACGAGGATTTCAATGTATTGTATAGGCGAAAGGCTGACAACTTATCAGCTGAAAATATTTGAACTTGCGACCTTCGGCTCGGAGCTCTTCGGTAGCTCTGTTGTCTTGCATGTTAAAAAAGGCACAAAATGTTTCGATCACTTTCTTGTGTTGTGCAAGGCCTTGTTCAGACTAAAGTTACTTAAGCAGATAGATTTACACAGCATATTCTATAATTAATGTTTTTGTATCGTTTTGGTATAATAAATAAATACAATAATTTTTATCACACATCTCTTCGTCGCTATTCAATGCGCGTATCGTTTTGACAAAGGGAAATTCTGCACATACCACTTGAGTACGGAATTTGCGCCCTTTGTATACCTAATAGTGTACCTATACTCGTACCATACGATGTACGTACCTAGGTATATTGTTATTTTAATGACGCAACTTTGGTTAACATGGTTTTTAAGATAATTATTTACGTCTTAATTTTGATTGTTTATTCATTTTATTCATCGAAGTAAAGATCTTAACTCTTTCCGTTGGTACCTACATAAACAAATAAATGTTCAAACGTATTTCTTTTTTAAAAATATTACATGTTTATAAAAGCTGATGATATGCTGAATGTTAAACGTACCTATGATAAACAATAGTTGCTATTATCACTTTAAATTATCGCATTTGCGTTTACGCATGATTTGTTATGAATGAGTGATTGATTAAGTACCTACCTAATTTTGAGACGATTACTAATATTGTTAATATTAATAATCAATATTATACAACTCAGAGGTTTTCGCAATAGGTACTTAATACGGTTTTGTTTACAATCAAACACATAGTAATCTCATTTTAAAATTCTTGTCTGGATTAGTAAGACAAGGTCGCATAGTACAGTACCTATCTATTTATTGTAGTACCCAGCAATCAACTTGAAGTAAAATGACATAGTCTGCGTATCGTAAATTCATTCTTAAATTTAATCGTTAAGGTGGGAGGGCGCTGGGGAGCTCATCGAACCACCTTATCGTGTGAATTTTAGATAGGCAAACTTTTGCATACAACCTCAAGAAGTCTGCCGGGAACTAACTAAATGTTAGAACCGCTAGAGGTCACTAAGACTGATGCTGATGCATTCGAATGTTAGACGTCCTCACAAAATTGGCGTTATCAGTGCTAATTATATAAATTGCCGGTGACTTCACCTAAGCATTGACCCTCGCGGATCAGCCCCGCCTCGGCCATTGTGCACTTCACAATACCATAGTAGAAAGAGGGGGAAGTAGGCTATCTCCGGCCGAATCCGCGATATAATTGCCTACTGTCTCAGGGTTGTCACTTTAAGCTAAATTTTAATTCAATGTCTATAAATTGGCAAAGGTCGGGAAGTTGTGTTTTTTTTACTTGTATTATCTGGGTACAGGGTTTGAAAGATCGGTTTTACCTAAACGATGATGAAACCTTTTACGATCAAAGAAAGAGCGACGGGCCAACTGACGGACGGCGCGGGGCGGTGATGAGCACGAGTAAACAGTAGGTTACTGGTTACTGATAGATGGTACTGTCAACCAATTCATTAGTTTAAAGCCCGGCACTTGCCAAATATAAAAACTCATCTCTGAATAACTGATTCAATGATCATTAGTCAATAAAGTTCAACAAAATGGTTTTCCTAACAAATACTCATTTTTTGTAAAGATACAGAGCAGTATTATTTATGAAAAAAGGGATTGCATTAATTTCGCGGTGCCAAAAAGCCGTGACGCCCGCGAACCTCGTACGGAGTTAGCCCCGACTGGCGCACGGAGAAACCCCGCGAGATTTTGTGTTAGTGTGCGTGCGGCGGCGCATAGATACTATGGCGCGCACATACAAGCCGCGCACGGTGCGTTTGTATGAAGATAACTTACTTCCCCCTCTTTCTACTATGACAATACGCTTCTATCGTTATCATCCGGTTATCATGCCTACTCGGCTCGCAGACAGAGTAGTCTGTCGGTACTGGTGCTCCGCGCCTCCCAGTGACATACGAACGCGCGCGGCGAACGGACGTGCTCGCGTTTATGCGAGCCTAGTACCTGGTAGCCACAATCAACACTTCTATGCGTGACAGTAATTGGTTTTTAACTTGTTTTAACTAGGATGTTTTGTTTCCTAAAAAAGTGGAATCGTTTCGACCTAAATAGTAACAATTTCGTGTGACATTCAGGTTATAAGCAACGGTTTCAGTGTTCCGAAGTGTTTGTATTAAACGAAAATTCTCAGTAACGCATTGTTGTTGCGCGATGTGCCAGGAAGTGTGAGTGAGACTTGGATTGCAGTGTTGGATACAAAAATGCTCGTTTGAATAAACAATCTTTGAGAGGGAAGTGTGCGGAGCGGCGGGTGTCGTCGTCATGTACGAAGTGTCGTGCGTGGCCGGCAACAAAGTTGACGCTGCGTATGCGGTGAAGAGTCTCTCCAACGTGATACCGCCAAGCATGGGGCACACGGTATCAGTTCAGCGCCACCACGCGCATTCTCAATCGTACAAACAGCACCACAAACCTGAACCGATAAGTCAGCCGCCGGTCAGCAAGCCGGACGCGATCAAGTCCCATGTGATGCGCCTGTTGAAGCGCTCTAAAAGCCACACGCCGGCTACCAGGGCAGCAGAGAACCAACCCGATCCTCGCGCGGCCTTTGATCGACGCACGGTCTTCACTAGACCAGTGACGGACGAGCAGCGTCGCCGCCGGAATTCTGCTGAGCGTCGCCGCAGCGCCGACAAGCGAGTCATGGTCACCATCGTCGACGGGCTGCCGGTCGTCGTCACCGGCCAGAACCAGATGCCGCCACCGCAGCACCCGCCACCGGTCACACATCACAGGCATTCTCATAAGGTAGGAATAAGAAATGTCTTAAAGCTGTCCTATTGTCATCCGTCACACGATGATGCGATGCGATTTGGTCGTGCGACGAAAATATACCTTTACAACGTGAAAACAGAAAGGGTAGGATGTGAATTTGTCCATAAAACTGAACAACTTTCCCCAAGGAACATTAGGTCGAAAAGTTTGAAAAGAAAAATTGAGCTTCCAAACAAAATGCATCAGCTGATAAGACATTTAGTATGGGACGCCAATTTTTTATCATATTTCGACCTATGTTCCTTAAAAGTTGTTCAGTTTCATAAGCAGATTCACATCTTTTTGGTTTTCCGTTTCCAACATTTAAAAAAAATTCCATTTTCAACAAGTAACTGAAGGGAATGCATGATCGCACGATTTTCAGAAGAACATTCAGTAGATGTCAGTATAATTAATCGCATGGTCTATCTAGCAGTCTAGCTAGTACGACCGACAGTCGCAGCATAGCCTCTAAAACTTCGTTTAATAATGCCAATTTTCTTGTTATCAAACTACATTTAACTGTTACGTCAAATGATTAATTACTGAGATCAAAAGAATCATTCTGTTTATCTTACTACGTAAATAAACTTTATGTAATAAGTGTGAACAGAAATTGTAGATACTTAAGATACTTAACCGAGATTTGCACTACTCATGTTTTCCCGATAGAAACGTTTGCAGATATAAATTTTCTTAAATTAGGCAAACTCTCCTTGCTTTCTATTTTTGCGGAAGCTAGCTTGATGAAATAATCGTCCTCAAAAATAAGTTGTTATAAAAGCCATTGAAGATTCTAGCTAGTAGGAGTTGGGTACTTCTTGAAATTAAAAATAAAAGAATCATAATAATAGAAAATGTCGTTTGGTTAGGTTATATTTTGGAAAGAGACGCCGAACGAAGTTGCAAGCAGTTTTTTACATAATAACATTGAGTTTTGTAAAAAAAAAGCATAATTGAAGGAAATGTGACTAAGAAAAGGAAACGTAGGCGGAAAGTTCGGTCATTACGTGATTTAGAAGATAGGAAAGATTTTTCCACAAAAGATCGAATAATCTGGCTTCAAGTGGATCTTCAATTTTTTTCCTTCTATCAATTACGGAAAATCGAGAAACGAAAAGGCGACCCTTTCCCTTTGTGGACTTTTCGGAAAATACTTGATCTTTCGCTGAATCGTGATCAGTGAATCATTTGGATGTGAATAAGAAATTGATAAGTTAATAAGTATACTGGCTAATTTAAGGTTTCATTGCTTATGTTTATGTCAGTTCATGAATAAGGTTAGAGCTCTGAGGTCATACCCTGACCGGCGAATGTGCTATTTACTGTCCGAGTAATATTTTGGAATTGTATTTGTTGATATTTTACAAATAAAATATTAGCAAAAAGGACATAAGAATTAGTTAGGTAGGTACTTTTTGTAAGGAGGTATTTGGTTTAAGTGCGTTGTGAGCAATCGAAGCTGTTATTTTAAGATTGACGTTGTATCCTGTTTTACAATAAGTATTTGAATGAGAGCATACATTGTTTCATTTTCTAATACAGGAGTGTACAACTCAAAAATTTATATGCACCGTCCATATCCGAAGTAGGTTAACGACTGGAACACACCGCTTGTCCGAAATGGATATAATAATAAACGGACAGTGCTTATACTTTGAATACGATACGGTTTCAATTTTACGTGTTGTACTGAAGTAAAATATACGTATAATACCATCCCATCTCGTCTAAAAAAGACTGTCGAATACTATCTCTGGAGATACTTGGTTGCGAATACGGAAGGTATTCGACAGCCTTTTATGAACGTGGACGGTCCAGACCGGAAAATATGAGAGGAAGGGAGAAAACATTTGACCTGCAGAGTAGGATACCATAGGCTCATCTTCACCATCCTTACTAATATTAAAAATGCAAAAGAAACTCTGTCTGTCTGTTACTCTTTCACGCCTAAACGGCTGTTGGTGATGCTATCTTCTTCTTTTGTCGTATGGGTTTCAAGTCGATCGACCCGATGAACCCTGGTGTCACACAATCCTTTTTCTTCTCGGACAATCAGGTGATTCAGTCTGCAATGTCCGAACCAAACTGGGGAAAATCTCACAGTGATAAATTAACAAATATCAACTATGTGTTCCCCCCCTGGGAATCGAACCCAGGACCTTCGGATCGAGAGCCCATGGCTCAAACCACTAGACCACGGAGGCAGTTATAATGTTATTATTTTATTAAAGAACTGGCATTTTTATTAAAGAAAAAATTTTACAATTAGGTGGCGGAGGCCTCCGATGCCTCGGTTTCAACCGATGCGGCTCTTTCTCTGTCTTCGGCTTCCTGCTCCATCACCAGGGCCATCACTGCCTTCCTCGCCTCCGGATTCCTTATTTCCCTGGTCAGATCTCTCAGGAACCTGTCTCCACCGGCCGACTCGGTAGACAGCTTTCTCTGCTTTTTGGGGGCAGGGGGAGGAGGGGACTTTATTATGACTCCGACCGCTGTGCTCTTTTTGGAACTGCCGGCGGCCTCGTCGTGCTTCCTCTTCTTCGGATCGGGACCCTTCCCGGGCTCGGGGGGAGGCCCCTTCTTCTCTCCTTTGCCCCTTGGGGCATCGGGCTTTTTCTTCCTCTTGGAAACTAATCCCTTGAGGTTTCCAAGGAAGGGATTTGATCTTTCCAGCTCCTTTAAAAGCGCCCTCTTTTTCTTGATTTTCTCCTCAAGTTCGGCGATACCCTTTCGGAGGCCCGCCCAGTCCGACACTATTTGGACCCTCTTTCCGTCCAAACCGTCCATCTTTCCTTCTGGGGCTTTGGGGAAAGGGGTAAGGGGGAGTTATAGACTACTTACTTTTTCCGCGGGAAAATATTCCATTACCCCGAGAAATTATTATATAGACGAAGTTAAGAACGCGGGGGTGGAAAGCTAGTAAATAAATAAAAAACATAAATCAACTCGTAATCAAAGTAACTCACCATGAAACCACCGTAAATGCATCCACCATAAAACGTTTCAATTGGCAACGTGTGCAATCTGCAGCGGTTGCAGTTGCAACGCTGCATGCGGGTTGCGAAAGCGGCCATCTTATCTAGCGCCATTTTGTAGCGCAACTTTATTACAAAATGGCGGATTTATTGCGAACTGAATTGATTTAAAATGACGTATCTGAAAGTGATATTATTTGCATACAATATCAATTTGTAGATATACGATAAACGTGGAATGTTCTTTTTTATCACTCCATGGAATTTTGTACTTGTTGAACTATAATTATTTAGGTTTACTTAAGGCTGTGTGAGATGCCCAACTCATCAAAGAAAGCTACATTGTTGAGATGGCTACAGTGACTATACGGCTAAGCTAACGAAACCTTTGTAATAATTCAATGAGTTTAAACCCTTGTCTACTAAGTTAACCTGTCCAAAAATGTTACTTGGCTATCGACGCTCTGCCTGCCCCGTAAACGATACAGGCGTGACAACATATTTATTAGCAGAGCATCCCAGCCTATCGGAATTCTCTAACCTCAGAGGCCCTCCCTGGGGCAGCAGTCTGAATTTAACACGAAACATATGTGGAATAATGTATCATTGTGGTAATGGAGGGGATGAATTCTTTCGATTTGGGAAAAGAGCGAATTTAATTGAAAATTTGATAAATTATCCTTTTACTTTGGATTCTAGCGAATTGTACCTTTTAATTTGGAAATTATAATAAATAAATAATAAATAGTATGAAAAGTCGGAATGTGTAGACACCAGATAGAGTAATTATTAACTAAATATGTGTAATACTATGTTGGTTACGACGCATACAACATTTTTGATAAAAGCTTATGCTTGCAAAGAGCCATATTAAGTATGGACTTGAATGACTGTTTTGTATTGAAATGATATTTCTGATTTGAACTTCAACTCAAATTCGCTCTCAGTTTCAAAGCTGATAAATCTATACGGTCCTGAAAATGAGTCTTCTGAAATGCGTTGGCTGAAAATCTACAGTTCCTGGATCTGATTGGCTTTCGATGCCGTCGTTTGATTTATCGGCACAGCTGAAAACTGCTGAAGTTTGGACTCCGCTGATTGATGGACATGTTTTGAATACGTAAAGTGGATGTGGTAATAATTATAGTAACTCTGTAGAATATGCGTTTCTTTATTATTGATTAGCTTTAGGTTGTTTAAAAACTCTAACACCAGGGTTCAACGGGTCGATCGACTCGGAGCCCAAAAGAAGGCTAGCTTTTTGCGACGCGGCTTAATCATTTTTTTCAGTGGGTATCTGATATTTTTCGTCAGTAAGAAGTGGCTTATGTTACTCTGGGTGAACGCGACTGGTGACTACAATGGTGTAAGAATTCTTGAAATCGGTGTAGAAGTTTTTGGGTTTATTCGTAACAAACTTATGACATTATTATAACATTCAAACATACAAAAATTGAATTCTTTCTTGTAATATGTATTGGTATGTATTTCTTTACATAAATGGAATCATCCCAAAAAACAAAATGAAAATACAAATATAATATATGTTTTAGGCTTTTAGCCCTCAACTGGGAGCTTCCTGTCAGATATAATCCTCAAGTTAAGGAAATCCACTTACCTACCTGTAAATAGGAATGATTCGATAAGGTACAAAGATGGCGACCCTTAAAGGGCGACGACCTTTCTTTCGCTTCACCCTAAACCCTGAGGCTTCTTAGCAACTTTGGTAGTTGGCTTTTGGAATTGCTTTTGTGTGTTGAAATTGTAGTAATTTTGGTCTTGATTGCAGTTAGGAACGTACTCACTCTAATTCACATGGAAAGAGTTAAATCGCTACCTGCGTCTGTTTCCAAATACATAAAGGGTGTAAAGGACAACTTCACGCAAATTGACAGGGGTTTCTTAGTCAACAAACTGATCAACTTTTACAAAGAAATAAATTATTTTTCTTTCTTTCTTCTGAAAACTGTCGAGGCAACTGTCCCTTACACCCTGTATAAACCGCTGCACTTTGTAATACATCTTTAAAATCCTCCGTATTCTCCCCAACTCTGAGTTTCGTCTGCTGAATACTTGAAATGGAAGCATCGGATGCTGAAAGCTTTCGTCTAAAAATAAGTGCGGATGCAGCGACGCTGACGTCGGATTTAGATCGTGTCGTAACAGCAAAGGAATTGTTTACTAATCTGTGTGTAATCTATCGTATAGGCTCAAGCCCAGCCTATTGAGAAATGGTGTTAGTGAAAATAGTAAATATTTGTTTCTTTAGGCTTGCAAACATGCGTTGCGGCGGCACTTTTGACGTGTTTCCTAATGTTTAGGAAAGTTTCTTAAGCTGCACTTTCATTTCTCAAAAGATAGATAGACACGTGCTAGATCTTGTATTAAGCTTAATTAGGTCATATCAGTGCTATACTGAGATCGATTAATATCGGATTTCCTCAAAGAAGAAATTTGTCCACGCGACAGATAATAATGTGTATAGTATACTTATTAAGTTATGTTTGTTAAATAATCTACTTACGTAGAAGATGGGTAGGTAATTTTTTTAAGTGCAAAGCCTTTGGTAATTATGCTCCACATCCAGGGACGTTTATATATTTATGTTTCGCCTTTCTGCCTAGTGGTTTCTTTGTTTCTTACTAATGTTACTTATAGTATTTTTTTGCTACTTGTCGTGGTGGAAAGTGGCTTATTTATGGTCCAGATTCTACCATTGTGGTTTGCAAATATCACATAAGTTAAGGGTTAAATATCTGTATTTTCAGGTTTGTAAACAAATTCCAGATTATTTTTCTTGTTTTCAGTCGTATAAAATAGAAATAACTCTCAACTAACTATTACAAAAACGTGTCATGACGCTGTTTCATCTCCCCGACCATATAATGTATCAGTAATCACACGGAGAGCAATGTTAACGTTATCATATCACAGTGTGTTGTGATAACGTGATAACCGTGAATTTCACGTTTCCTAAGTATTTTTATACTGTATTTACATTGTGCACGCTAGATCGTCGGTTTTGTATGCTGTAGACTGAAATAGAAGTTATTTCTGTATAAGGTAAATGTTTAGAAATATGTTTTATTTGTTTAGTTGTAGTTACAGAGAATATTATTAAAGTAACACTAATTATGCATGACAGCTAATGAAATTAATTAGCAAAAGGGATTCGATGTTTACAGTGTATTGTAATTTTGGCAATGAGCTGACAACCTGTATCTATAGCGATACACATTACAATCTAAAATTGCCCTCAATATTTTAGGCGTTTTGCAGTCTGCCTACCCAGTAACGGATAAAAACGTGAGTCGTGACTTTATGTATGGAGTTGAAGAATTCACTCTGTTGCCTAAATTGCAAAGAGATGTGGTAAATATTAAATGAGACGCAGAAGTTACTGAATTCGCTGAAACGTAATTTAATTACGAACAGCAGGCGAAATTTAATATCTTAGATTGTAATTTCATAGCGAAGTTCATAACCGTAAATGATATATTAAACGGAGGAGACATTTGAACACAGTGAGTTTATTAGTAAACAAAATAGTAAATAGGACAATAAATAAGTACTTATTCATTTTCGTCTAAAATACTCATTTAACACGACGTTGATATTTTGTTAATTTATCACTTCGTCATATTTTCCCAGTTTGGTTAGGACAATGCAGACTGAATACCTTGGTTGTCTGTAAGAAAAAGGATTCCGTACTCCAGAGGGCACCAACCATGTCAAATGCATATTAGACTGTTCTTGGAGTTTTGCTTAGACTGAACCCACTTGATAACGAAACGAAGTCCACATAGGTAATTTATTTATTCCGGTATATGTTACCCCATCGTGTTTACGCAATCTACCTTCCCCATACAGTCAAGGTCAGTTCCCGCCACGTTTCTTTGGGTCAATTCTATTTGCTCTCTACCGTGGGATGTGTAGTACAAACACGGTGATGTTTTGATACCAGGTGGGGCCGCGTAGGTGTTGGTAAACAAACGCTGTTTGAGGACCGGTGGCGCCATCTAGCGTCGAGTAGCGGCACTTTATATCAGTGACTGTGTGTTAGACTGGAGATCTATACTGTTTTTGATCGTATAAAGCTTTCTACATAACTATATTACTTTCTTAGAATTTAATAATTCATAGGTTGTTGGTTTTGAAAATAAACTTGAACCAGCCTAATAATCTGTTATAAGTACTGGTATTGAAATAATATTTTGTAGTTACTAAATTCCTTTCATAGAATAATAAATATATATAAAACAGCATTATTTATTAAAACTAGCTTTACATTTAATATTGCATAATTGTAAATTGAACTACACTTATTTTTAGTGTAACATTATTGAAGACACAATATTTCGAAATTGTTGAGCAAAAGGCTATATCATTATCACCCACCCAAACCATGCATGGTTCTCGCACTCGACTTTAACGAGTCGTAGTTCCGCTACTCCCCACTAGATGGCGCTACGTGTCCTCGAAAACTACGCCCGTAGCAAGAATCGATTTTACCTCGCGCCCACGTACCAATATAGAAACCATATCGTCACTATCAGAGTACCTATTAGATAAGTTTCATTGAGATTTAATAATAGATAAGGTGTTTAATAATAGTTGGTAGATAGCGATCAAGGTTAGATTGGGGAAGTTGGTATAGATAATTTATACGTGAAAGTTTATATTGAACCTCTTTGCTAATGACTAATTTATTATAAATACATTTATAGGTACATACATACACAACACAGATCGACGCTTATGTCCCTAAACTAAAGAGGTAGGGTAGATAGGATGTTAACGACTGAATTGGCTACTTTCCAACTAGTCAAATCAGCAACTTTTTATGAAATGTCAAACACGCTTTTTTGTATGAAAATAGTAAGTTATGACGTCACATTTTAGTAAATATTGACTACTCAAATCAATAACTTATATACTTTTAACTCGATTATTAAAATCTAAATGTGATTTTTTTTTAAATGATGAATGAAATCCACAATATTTTTAAGCAATCAGTTTTAAGTATAAACGTTTTGATTTGTTAAGCTACCCAGTCAAGTACCCAATTGGGGAGAATTTCAGAGCACTGTGTGTATAATTAGCTACAGTAAAAGTTTTCTCAGCCTACCATATACATCACTACATTAAAATGCTCTTCAATCCATATTAGATTCGTATCCAATTGGCTTCCCTAGTAAATGTATGTCATCTTGTGCACCCATCCATATCCGTTTCATATGGATTTTTTTCTGATACGAATCTAATATGGATGAGTACACAAATGCCCTTAGGTCTCTTTACTGATTTTAACAGTGTGCCCGGGAAGAGAGCCAACTGGACTAGTTCGCTCGCTTCGTTTTATGGTCGCTCCCAGCTCAACATTAACATGAAACTAGAACCTAATAATAATAACTAACCTTGATGTAATGTCATTTTAACCCAATTGATAACAAACGAATAGGTATCATGACGTAACTTTTAAAATTAAATTACTCTTTTGTGTATTCATTAATTTGAGCTACACATTAATTTAACTCGACATTAAAATGTATGGTTGATTTATATGAAGTTTTTTGTTGTTATGACTCCAATATAGATAATGTAGGCAACTATTTTTGGATAGATATGGTATCGATCCGTGTGCGCACAAAATCACTAATTTTGACTAGTTAAAATCATTACCTGTCATTGTCTAGTCTGAGAGAAAAGAAGAGGACGGCAACGATTTTGGTTAAGATTTAGTTAATTCATGCTCTCGACGAATTGATAGGATTGTGATGCCATCATAATTAATCATAAATATATCCTATCTACATTATCTATTATTATTCGTAAAGAATTAATGCTTCAAGGACATAGTTTTTTTTTCAGCTCCCTACACCAAACTAAGTGGTAGTTCTTCAAAAAATGTTCTATGCCTTTTTCTAACCAATGTTTCTCTCTTGTTTCACAGGTATGTTAAAGAGATGCTGTTGGGTGATTCTGCGGTTTGATATTTAATTATTTGCTCGCATGTGTACTCGTAAGCTTCAGCTTTTCAGTTTTGTGTTGTTGTCCTGCATTCATGTTCTAGTTTAAGAAGGTTGTATGATATAAGTTGTCATTACTCGTTAATATTTTGAAAACTATTTACCTACTGGACTCACTTATCGTTGTCACAGAATAATTAATAGTATCTAAAAATACAGAAATTTCACTCCCCTACAACACCCGCTCAATTAGCGAAAGACACGCGCTTGTGTCCGTAACGTGAAGTAAACGTAGTAGGGTTGGCTTTCCAACTAGTCAAATCAGCAACTTTTTATGAAATGTCAAAAACGCTTTTTTGTATGAAAATAGTGAGTTATGACATTTTAGTAAATATTGACTACTCAAATCAATGACTTATATACTTTTAATTCGATTATTAAAATCTAAATGTGCATTTTTTTTTAATGATGAATGATATCCACAATATTTTTAGCCATCAGTTTTAAGTATAAACGTTTTGAATTTTTTAAGCTATCCAGTCAAGTACCCAATTACGAGTAAGGAAGGCGGATTTGTACGTTCACCGAGACGATTGACAACCCGACCGCTTTAGGCCGGCTATTTGGGCGGCATTAGGCGGAAACCGGTTCCGTACCTAAAGTCCGGAGTGAAACAGGCCTCTCGTTGTATAAAATGTAAAAATTAGACCTTTTTTTACTTACGAAGTCCTAGAACTTAGATGGTAATTAACACAATCCATGATATTGGTTAGACCATCATTGGATTGACAATGATTAGAAACTAATAATACTAATATACTAGTAGTATAACTGCTTATTACTCTACCTTATCTAATTCATAGTTATTAAAATGGAGCATATACGTTTATATAGTTGGTTATGTTATGTATAGCAGCAATCATTCCTTTTACAAATTAATCCTAACTCTTGAACATATATACATACATACATAAAATCACGCCTTTATCCCTAATGGGGTAGGCAGAGCAAAAACTACCTAAATATAGGTTGTTCCGCCACGTCTGACAAGTTTCGAGGGCTAATACAGATGATGATTATGTATATTGCTATAGTGACGGATTGTCAGCCCATCGCCTAAATTGCAATACACTGAAACCCTCGATTCCCTTAGCTGATTTTTACAGCATGCACGGGAGGAGATGCAGCTGGCACATTCTATGTTTTTCTATCACTCCCAGTCCAGCATGGAAGCATTAAAAAAATGTCATGCACAAATCCTAATAAAAACTACTGATTCTAAAAACAACTCTAACTCTTGAACAACAGTTACAAAGCAGAATAGTTGTATTGTAGGTGTAATGTTAACGTTTTTGCGGCCGATAGTACTTCATAGCCTGATTTCTCGCCCACTAGATGCCAGTAAAAAAAAAACAGCAGATGAGTTTAATGACCTCGTCAATAATGGTCCACTTTGACAAGATTTCTGCACGAGGTTCTGTATAAAGGTAACATAAAAGCCTTTTTTAGAATCAGTAGTTTTTATTAGGATTTTTGCATGACATTTTTTTAAATTAAGTAGTTGAATATTAAGGCTGGTTCCTTATCAGGTATATTATCTAAACTTTGTATTAAATTTTAATAGCAGTATCATAGAACGTCATACCATTTGGAAAACACGACCACACTCATAGCCCCCACTTAGGATTCCTTGTATCGGGGTGCCATGGACATACACAGAAACAACCACAAAGAAAACCCAGACCTAGAAACAGACATTTAAATTAATCATTCAAATGTTTGCCCCGGCCGGGAATCGAACCCGGGACCCACTGCATAGAAGGCAGATACCCTGCCAACTAGGCTGTGGGGGCCGTCGAACATTTTAATATACACTATTTTGATTGTTATTTCTATAATCTAACAAACCACATAACAAACTACAAGTTGATTTATAAATGCTCCGTCTATACTAATTGCCGTAACATTTTGATATAATAAATTATACTTGATCCATTTATGGTGCGGAGGCCTAAACTATATAAAATAAATCAGCGTTAGGCTGTACGGAACATGGCATTACAACTTGTTAACACGAAAACGTATCTATATTAGATCCATAATTATATTCTAGTCTGCACATCTTGAATGTGTTTCGGTATTTCACATAGGTAGTCTATTGCATTTTTACAAATCATGAAGTTTGGTGTAAGAAATAAGCAGCTTTCGTGATAATCTTATTTATTTATTAATCTTATGTTTAAATTTGGAAGTCAAATAAAGTTTCAATTTTAGCATAAAATAAGCTTTGTTACAACGGTGGGATTTAGTACTGACTTATTTTTAAAAGCCTTTTAAATTTCAATAGCTATAAGCTTACAATATGGAAAATTATCGCAACCTAAAACTACAATGAAATTGCCAAGTATAATTTTGGCCCCACAATGCTTGATTATAATATGTCCGGCGACCCACTTGTATGTAATTAGCAGCATCGGGCACCGGCTGCTATTATTAAAGCAGGGATGGAGCTAGGGAAATTTGCCGCCCCCTAGTACAAGTCTTATAAGAAGCGACAAATATATATAGGTCGATTATAATATGTCCGGCGATCCACTTGTGTGTACTTCATTAGCAGCAACGAGCACCTGCTGTGATTATTATTACTGTAGGGAGGGAGCCAGGGAAATTTGGCGCCCCCTGGCATAGCAATCTATAGCAAAATGACTTTTGGTTTTTTGATTTTGTTAATTGTTTTTTTTTTTTTCATATTTTTATGGACTCCTTTTACGTTACTGAAGCACCCCCTAAGTTATGGCACGCAATTAAATTAACATCCTGTATAGTATACAAGTCCATTTCTTTTCTAAATCCATCTCTGTGTCGGCAGATAAACTGGTTTGCGGCTGGTGGGCGTTCTGCCTTACGCCGCGCTAAAATTTACACATTATTGTTCTGGCCAGATCTAAATTCTGTTTAGAATTTTAGATTAAGTATTACTGTTGTTAAACTAGACCGGTCGCTGACTCGGTTAATAGGAATTAGTAAAAAGTTTTTAGTTAGAAAGCAGACTAATGTTGAATCGGATTTTATAAGATCGTGTCGGCATATTTTATGAAGAAACTTCTGTCTACTTAAAAAACTTGAAAACAAAACAAAAAGATGCCTCCTATTTCACTTGAAACCTCCTATTCTCAATGCAACTTCAATACACTCGCTGATACCACTTAATAAGATATAATGCTGCCCAGATGGTAGCCATGTTTCAATCGTGTTAACTCTCGCTGACGGACGCTGTAACAGTCAGACAGACAAGTTGGAGTTATTTCGCTTTGTTGCTTGACCGTGACCACCGAACAAGTGTCCATTGTCAATAATAAAATTAAGTCGGTACGATAGTTACTGGCAACTTGAGGCCCAAAACAGGTAAGAATGGAGGAAGAAGAGGGAGGCCTTTGCCCAGCAGTGGGATGATTCTGGCTAAACAAGACGATACCTTACGAATAGTCTGTCTTGAAAATATTGGATATAAACGACTGCAGCGGTCTGCCGAGCCAAGTGGCCTTCTATGGAAGAGGCCTATGCCCAGCATTTGACTGACACGGGCTGATGATGACGATACTATAGTTATAACAGTTAGGGTTTTGGTAACATAACGGCACATATAATCGGAACTGATTTGTGATTTCACTAATATTGAACTTCAAAGAAAAGGCGTTAAATGGTTACAGTTCATGTTGGTATCTATCCCCTTGCCGGCCTCGGTTGCTAATATATTTTTTAAATGTTAAAATATCGTGTCGTGCAGTAGTACGGGCATGCGCACAGAAACAGTAGAGCATGAGTCATCTGCGCTAGAGCGTAAAATGACTCGCTGAATAGTGTCAGTGAACATTACCACCGGGGAATATAGGTACGATCGTGGCAAATTATAAAAATTATGTGATGACAGGTAGGTCAATATAGTAGAACATTTTAGGTATTAAATGTATGGCTTCTGTAGGGTAAGGCTTCATACAAACGAACAGCAGTTGCCAATTGCAGGTACGAGCCGTCGTCTGCTGTACTTGCATTTATTTGGCAGTTGCTGTTTTTCTGTGTGAAACCTAAAGCTGAGTTTACATTATGCTTAGTAACAAGTGCGAGTGACAAGTGCAAGTGGCAAGTGCTTAGTACGTGTGAACAAAGGTTTTACTACTTGTCAGTGCCTGTCCACACGAACTAAGCACTAAGCACTTAACACTTGCACTTGTCACTCGCACTTGTTACAGCAGAATGTAAACTCGGCTTAAGTCTCATGTGCGAGCTTATACCAACGAAACATTGTTGTATGTTGATGTCAAATATACAAATCCACAGAAGTATATATATAATCACGCCTTAATCCCTAATGAGGTAGGCAGAGCGTAAATGACCAAAACAAAGGTCGTTCCGCCACGTCTGACAAATTTTGAGGGTTGTTAGATCTGTATATTGCTTAGTGACAGGTTGTCAGCCCATCGCCTAAATTACAACACTAAAACCCTCAAATCCCTTAGCTGATTTTTACAGCATGCCCGGGAGGAGATGCAGCTGGAATATTCTATGTTTTTCTATCACTCCCAGTCCAGCATGGAAGTCAATAATAATCATGTGCATTTAGTGTAGGTACATGTGTCTGTCTGTAGGTATAGAAAAGAGCATAGTTGATATTCTGTACTTAATATAATGCCAACAATTAAACATTCTGTGGCAAGAATGGCGATTAAAAGAATGGCGAAGAAAGAATAGTACAATATCAGAAACTTTCGAGTAGAAACTGAAATTTCAATTTAACTTTAAACAATACTACTGAAAGAAAAACAAATAATCATTTAATAACTAAAATATAACTAACTAATGGTTCTAGGCCGCAAGTTCTGGTATTCAAGTTACATTTAACTTGACTTTGCAGCGAGTTAACCTAAATGGTCACTAACCCCACACAGCTCGAATGCATTGTATTCAATAAACCAAGGTAACTTGATCTAGGCTATACAAAAACACCTATTGTAGTCCAGGTCTTGATGGCTGGTCTCTTTGTGGCATAAGACCATTCAGACCATTGATTGTGAAGGCATGTCAATGTCGGGCTTTCTAGATTGTCAAAATCTGTGTAGCGGGTTCTATTATAGGTAGTCTAGAGTTGCTTCATTATTTTGACGCCTAGGTATACAAGTAGCCTAGTTATTTTGATTAGATTTTTTGGAGAGAGAATTCGGAAAAGTGATTGTAGGTGAAGTAATAGGTGAATCAGCCTGCATTGTCCGAACCAAACTGTGGATAAACTAAACTTATAAATTGACAAATATCAACTTTGTGTTTCCATAACCCAAGACCTCTGGATCGGGAGCCCAAAAATAAGACAAACAATTTTGAAACCCTATCTCTCAAGTACGCGTAAAATTCTTAAAAACAAGGCTAAAAAAGTGTTGCATCCTGTTTTTTGAACCAATTTGGGAACATATGCTGTTCCCCACCTGATGGCTTCGCAAAAACCATGAATCATGTATTTGAGGGTTCAATTTGCACGAGGTACAAAATTATCCGTCTGTGCATTGGAGAGAAAGTTAAGCTATCGTTTTGAGTTGCTATCTCTGATATAATGTAATGTGATGAGTTTTATTTTAGTTTTCGACCTGCTTAGTGTAATATTTTGTCCTGTGCTAGGCCGTTCGTAACTGTTATCATATCGAGCCTCTTATCTTATCAGTTATCATATCAGCTTTAGGTGTCTCGCCTGTTTGGTTTTGCTTTACTTAATAATCTGCAACGTTACTCCAACAAAATATATTAGTTTCGTAACCAAATCACTGCCGGAAGTGTTTTCCACTTGACTCTTCAAGGAAAACTTCTTTCCGAACATATTAGCTTATCTCTATCGTCACGTGCCGACTTTTCTTTATATCGTTTATATCGCTTCGCTCCCCGCGCCCCGTCGAAGGCTGATAACCGGGCGGGCGACGCGGGCGCAGGCAGGCGCAGCCTACCGCGCAGTCGCCTCCCAGCCGCCACACCGAGTGGGCGTTTCGCTGTCGGATGATTCAAAAACCCTAAAAAAGTAAACCAGTGTTAAATAAAACAGTGCATTTGTTGTGATCAGTGGATTGATTGCGAATCTTTTGGATGCCTAAAGTGTTATTGGAAGATTTTTCCAAGTGAAGTACCGTTGCGTCTCGCTCCGGTGGCTCGGCTAATAACTGTTGGATCTACCGCGGCTGTGTAATAGTTACTTGCTAAGATTTAGTGCCCGTGGAAAGGTCACTTACCTTCGGGTAGGCCTTGTGTGCTTGACACTTTTGGATC
The DNA here is from genome assembly GCA_029255725.1 of Scrobipalpa atriplicella. NCBI lineage: Eukaryota > Metazoa > Arthropoda > Insecta > Lepidoptera > Gelechiidae > Scrobipalpa > Scrobipalpa atriplicella. The sequence goes on from JARACY010002441.1 coordinate 33,775, forward strand.
TTGGTGTCGACAGTGATACAGTGTTTGATTGGATACCCTGGATGCAGTGACAACTTATTGGTATATTGATGGTTGACAGATATCAAGAAAACTATGCTTCTGATTCCAGAAGTGTCGCTTTCAACTCATTTGAGTAACAAGTGTTATAGAAATGCAACGTTGTATAAAACTTTCTTATATGACTTGTCCGAAACGAATCTTATCTCGCAAACTTTTCTTATAGGAAACGTCGTTCCAAAAACGGGTGGCTGTCACTCGTTTCGAGTTCTTATTTCCTTTTTTGTCGAGTCTAGTCGAGCTTTGACTCATTTCCGAGTTGGTGAAGTGTCAGGGTTTCGCGGAATCCACTTTGTTAGTTGGATAAGTGATTGGAACCAAGTTTTCGAGATGATTTGGCGTTTTTGTCGATGATTGGTGGTGATAGATGAAATTTTTGGTGTTTTAATAATATTAGAAATAACAAATCAAAATTTCATCCGCTGACAGGATTTGAACCCGCGTCTTTGGAATACCGGCCCAACCCAACGCTCTTAACCAACTAAGCTACGGCTAGGTATCTTGTCTATTCATGTCTACTCGTGTTATTGTCTTGTCTATGTCAATTATACTCCAAGACTCCTGTGAATATTTTAGGAAATGTTCTTAATTGAGATGTGATTTCTAACTCAAATTATATTTGAAAAATGTAAAACAATATTGATACCTCAAAGTCTCAGGTATGAAAATATTTATTAGTTGCTGTAGACAGAAATACATAACCGACACGGGGCTTGGTGTTATCTATTGATAAAGATAGAAGACAACTAATTGTAACGAATGATAACGATAACGTAAAGGTAAATCGGATAATAATGTGCCTATGTGCTTGAAAGACACCTATTTAGTGAAATTATAACTATAAGTTTGTTTATTGGAAAGAATATGCCCTTTCCTATTTGCTTGCGCTAAGATCTGTTGGAATCATCATTCGCTTGCCCTTAGCCCTTATTCCATTTATTTGGGGTCGGCGCAGTACGTTTTCTTCTTCCATTCATCCCTGTCAGCCGTCAGTTCAACACTCACACCTGTTTTAGACATATCATCTTTCACGCAGTCCATCCATCTTTTCTTTGGTCGTCCTCTCCCAACATATCCATCCACATTCAAATTCATTACGTTACATTAAGATCTGTTGGAATAACTTTGCAATAATAATGATACAAAACCAAAACATATTTACAATTATATGTCTAAAAATATGTCTGAAAGGGGATATTATACTTCAGAGAAAACAATGATAACATACGAAACAAAAGTTGCATTTCTCTGTATTTGCACAACTGCTACTAATAAAAAAAAAATAGTTATTTTTCATGCTCCATCATCGTCTGCATTGTCACTTCCCATCAAGTGAGAATGCGGAGTTTTTTTTCCTATTATTGTTATAAAAAACTAGGAATGGCAACCGAATTGTTATTTTGTAACGTGTTATGTAGGTATAGTCAGCAAAGGAGATATCTTTGCATGCCCGCTCGAAACGGATGAGATTATTTCAGGAAATTATGTATCATGAAATTTCGTATATTTGTTGCAATAAATCAATTGTGCAAACATTCGAAATTTCATGGAAATCCATAAATAATTTCGTGAAATAATCTCATCCGTTCCGAGCGGGCCTGCTAAGATATCTCCTTTGCTGACTGTACATGATGAATGAATTAGCACAGGTCGATAGCACGACACGAATTGTCCTGAAAGCGGAACTGAACAATCTAGGAGAGGATAGGAATAGTTCGATGCACTCGCGGTTTTGTACTCGACAGTTTTTTTTTTATACAGGATATTATCCCAATTTTGTACATATTAATATTAGTTACATAAGTTATTAAATATTATTCTATAGAAAAACATTTCAGTGCCGTTTCTGTGAACTTTCGCAAAGAACAGTTGAAGAAATCGAATTCTCTCTCCACTTTATTTATCTAATAATCGCAAACCAGTCGCGAGCGGCGAATGCCTCATGAGGTGGAAGTGCGCGTGCGGCTCGGCGAGCAGCTCATGTCATGGTTCATGATACTGAGAAAATATACAACACGTAGGTAGCAAATTGAGTAGGTAGCTGAGAGTTGAGTACATCAAATTGAGACTTAAACCCTCAAGTGATTAGTGAACAATATGTATAGTTTAGTTACGTTGGACAAATATCGAACTACTACATTCAGATAGGATGATTGACAAACTTTTGAAAATATCCGTTAAGGAAGAAGAAAATTGTGTACGACTCTTGAAAATTTCCTTGTCGGAATACCTTTGCTAATTGAATATTGGTATCGATTTTTATGCGCAGCGCACAAAATCACTAAATTTTGACTTAAATGGTTCTATCCTGAGAGAACAAGGGACGGCAACAATTTTGGTTAAGATTTAGGTAAGTCATGCACGAATCCATAGCATTGTGTGCCTTTGTGCAGATGTTTTGATGTTATTACTTCCTGTTGACGTATAGTACAGTGCGCAGCAGGTCGAGTTATCCATTTCACGGACCAATATAAACTGGTTATAACTATCTGGTTATACTGTATAGCCAGTATAAATTGGTCCGCCAAAGTGGTAACTCGACCTGCTGCCCACTGTACAATTAATGCTCGAATGAATAGAAGTACATACAAAATATTGCTTATCATTGTGTTTTCGTATAACCACACACTTTCTAAGAGTTTCGTAAGACGAAAGTGTGGGAGTCAGGTTGCAGTTTGGCAATGAGACATACATACAAGGTTGGGTTACGTTGATCATGTTACCTATAGAGTCTTATAACATGAGTCTGTTGACTTGATCGGACTATCTATTGAAAAACAAAAAAAAAAACCTTAGTATGGGCATAGACTAACTACTCTAGAAGACTGCTAACCGCCATACTAGAGAGCGTACCTCGATACTCGATAAAAAGGTCAAAATGCGAGCAAACCTAGATGGCGCTGGCATATTGCTCGAAGAGTCTGTTGTTAATATAGGTCATAAAATTGAAAAAAATCAATAACAACTTGAACCAAATTATCTTTTAAAATTTTTAAAGTAGAAATACAGAATGAGAAATGCTGTTTAAAACATCTGAATTAAAATACATATTCAGTTTACACAATATTTCGCTTATGGCAATAGATGGCACTGCTAAGTAGCGGTGTACGCAGTTTATAAGGGAGGTTATAAGTCCTCTATGTTTATTCGTCCATGGTATGGGAAAATAAATAAAACACAATAGTTTATTAAAATGAGCTACAGATGTAAAAACCTCAAAAAACGTGTAAACTTTAGATGTTGAGAAATAAAAAATACGATCATGTTGAAGGGTAAATCCTTGTTAGGACTTATCCTGAAGGTTTGTAATACAAGGTGTCCAAAAAGAGTATCGGGTATTTATTTTCGCGCTACCACTGAAACGAAGCGTCGGAGGGGAGCGGGGCGGGTATCGTGGCATCCGCCATTTTGTGGAGTTTTAGTCACAATGGAGCGTTACCCGGGAACGCGTCGCGCTTTTTGTGTACGCGCGTATTATCGTAACGGTGATTCAATAGTGGCTGCTCAACGTTTGTATCGTAGGGAATATCGTACACGCCATGTACCAAGTGACGATAGCATTAGAAAATGGATCCAGATGTCCAGATGTTTTTCACCGTCGTCGCACCTGTATTCTCGAACATCTGGATCCATTTTCTAATGCTATCGTCACTTGGTACATGGCGTGTACGATATTTCCTACGATACAAACGTTGAGCAGCCACTATTGAATCACCGTTACGATAATACGCGCCGTACACAAAAAGCGCGACGCGTCCCCGGGTAACGCTCCATTGTGACTAAAACTCCACAAAATGGCGGGTGCCACGATACCCTCCCCGCTCCCCTCCGTCGCTTCGTTTCAGCGGTAGCGCGAAAACAAATACCCGATACTTTTTTTGGACACCTTGTATTATAACATTCAGTGTGTTTAGTGTTAGACAAACGACTGCAAACACACTTAAAAATAACTAAAACCATAAGTTTAATCTGTTCAGTATTTTTACCTATTAGAAATCGAAACTTTATTAAATAGCACGTTTATTAGTTCCATTCCTGAAACTTGCGATTCCGTAAAACAATTTTCCCTCGAAAGCACAACCTGTAGTAGAGTTACAAGGAATTTGTAAACTGTTGTTACACACATTACAAACTGTTTTACATAACATCTATTATCTATTGAATATGAAAACAAACATTAACGTGACTAATGCACTATGTTAATTGTGTATATGACTTTCTATTTAAACAAAACGAAAAAAAATATCTAGGTACAATTCAGTTTTGTTTTCAGGAATTTCAGTTCATGTTCGCTTCTCTGCTGGATTGAATGATTTATTTTTCGGGCCTGTAAATCTTTGCAAACACATAATATTTGTAAGACATGCCCAAGGCGCCTTTTACTAGGCGTTTTGCGCTCTGCCTACCCCGTGAGGGACAAAAGCGTGACTTCATATATAGGTATGTAGTACCTAAGTATGTTGTAAAAAAACGATTTGATCTTGTTGAATAGTGAAATATGCTTCATGCAGAGAACTTAAGGTGGTTCGATGAGCTCCCCAGCGCCCTCCCAAGAAATAAATTTATTGCGTCTAAAATATAAACATATTGGTAAATATTTTACGTTTTGCGAAAATCGGAAGTAATTCTTCATTTAATCTTTCTCTCCTCAACTTTTATATGTCAAAATTGGTTTAGATTTGTTCCTAATCCTAACTAACCGGTTAGATATTGTTTTATTAACAAATAAAACTAAAAAGCCTCACAATCTGACTACAATATTATGACTAACCAACAGTTTGGCAATTGTCTAACCGTCTGCGCATTGTCTGAACCGAAAACGGGTTACTGTGTCCGCGGTTCCGTTGAAATCTTAGTCAAGTGTATTGTTTGACTTCCTTTCGTTTGTATACTCGATACTTTGTTAATATTTCTCAATTTTGTAACGTGGTATGACAGCAATGTTTTTCAATATTAGCGGGGCGGGGGGGAAAAGTCAACTGTTCTACCAATAGCGCGGCTTTGCGCGTTCGATTATTATTGAATCCCCGCTAATATTGAAAAACATTGCTGTCATACCACGTTACAAAATTGAGAAATATTAACAAAGTATCGAGTATACAAACGAAAGGAAGTCAAACAATACACTTGACTAAGATTTCAACGGAACCGCGGACACAGTAACCCGTTTTCGGTTCAGACAATGCGCAGACGGTTAGACAATTGCCAAACTGTTGGTTAGTCATAATATTGTAGTCAGATTGTGAGGCTTTTTAGTTTTATTTGTTAATAAAACAATATCTAACCGGTTAGTTAGGATTAGGAACAAATCTAAACCAATTTTGACATATAAAAGTTGAGAGAGAAAGATTAAATGAAGAATTACTTCCGATTTTCGCAAAACGTAAAATATTTACCAATATGTTTATATTTTAGACGCAATAAATTTATTTCTTGGGAGGGCGCTGGGGAGCTCATCGAACCACCTTAAGTTCTCTGCATGAAGCATATTTCACTATTCAACAAGATCAAATCGTTTTTTACAACATACTTAGGTACTACATACCTATATATGAAGTCACGCTTTTGTCCCTCACGGGGTAGGCAGAGCGCAAAACGCCTAGTAAAAGGCGCCTTGGGCATGTCTTACAAATATTATGTGTTTGCAAAGATTTACAGGCCCGAAAAATAAATCATTCAATCCAGCAGAGAAGCGAACATGAACTGAAATTCCTGAAAACAAAACTGAATTGTACCTAGATATTTTTTTTTCGTTTTGTTTAAATAGAAAGTCATATACACAATTAACATAGTGCATTAGTCACGTTAATGTTTGTTTCTCATATTCAATAGATAATAGATGTTATGTAAAACAGTTTGTAATGTGTGTAACAACAGTTTACAAATTCCTTGTAACTCTACTACAGGTTGTGCTTTCGAGGGAAAATTGTTTACGGAATCGCAAGTTTCAGGAATGGAACTAATAAACGTGCTATTTAATAAAGTTTCGATTTCTAATAGGTAAAATACTGAACAGATTAAACTTATGGTTTTAGTTATTTTTAAGTGTGTTTGCAGTCGTTTGTCTAACACTAAACACACTGAATGTTATAATACAAGGTGTCCAAAAAAAGTATCGGGTATTTGTTTTCGCGCTACCGCTGAAAACGAAGCGACGGAGGGGAGCGGGGAGGGTATCGTGGCACCCGCCATTTTGTGGAGTTTTAGTCACAATGGAGCGTTACCCGGGGACGCGTCGCGCTTTTTGTGTACGCGCGTATTATCGTAACGGTGATTCAATAGTGGCTGCTCAACGTTTGTATCGTAGGAAATATCGTACACAGCCATGTACCAAGTGACGATAGCATTAGAAAATGGATCCAGATGTTCGAGAATACAGGTGCGACGACGGTGAAAAACATCTGGACATCTGGATCCATTTTCTAATGCTATCGTCACTTGGTACATGGCGTGTACGATATTCCCTACGATACAAACGTTGAGCAGCCACTATTGAATCACCGTTACGATAATACGCGCGTACACAAAAAGCGCGACGCGTTCCGGGTAACGCTCCATTGTGACTAAAACTCCACAAAATGGCGGATGCCACGATACCCGCCCCGCTCCCCTCCGACGCTTCGTTTCAGTGGTAGCGCGAAAATAAATACCCGATACTCTTTTTGGACACCTTGTATTACAAACCTTCAGGATAAGTCCTAACAAGGATTTACCCTTCAACATGATCGTATTTTTTATTTCTCAACATTCTAAAGTTTACACGTTTTTTGAGGGTTTTTACATCTGTAGCTCATTTTAATAAACTATTGTGTTTTATTTATTTTTCCCATACCATGGACGAATAAACATAGAGGACTTATAACCTCCCTTATAAACTGCGTACACCGCTACTTAGCAGTGCCATCTATTGCCATAAGCGAAATATTGTGTAAACTGAATATGTATTTTAATTCAGATGTTTTAAACAGCATTTCTCATTCTGTATTTCTACTTTAAAAATTTTAAAAGATAATTTGGTTCAAGTTGTTATTGATTTTTTTCAATTTTATGACCTATATTAACAACAGACTCTTCGAGCAATATGCCAGCGCCATCTAGGTTTGCTCGCATTTTGACCTTTTTATCGAGTATCGAGGTACGCTCTCTAGTATGGCGGTTAGCAGTCTTCTAGAGTAGTTAGTCTATGCCCATACTAAGGTTTTTTTTTGTTTTTCAATAGATAGTCCGATCAAGTCAACAGACTCATGTTATAAGACTCTATAGGTAACATGATCAACGTAACCCAACCTTGTATGTATGTCTCATTGCCAAACTGCAACCTGACTCCCACACTTTCGTCTTACGAAACTCTTAGAAAGTGTGTGGTGGTTATACGAAAACACAATGATAAGCAATATTTTGTATGTACTTCTATTCATTCGAGCATTAATTGTACAGTGGGCAGCAGGTCGAGTTACCACTTTGGCGGACCAATTTATACTGGCTATACAGTATAACCAGATAGTTATAACCAGTTTATATTGGTCCGTGAAATGGATAACTCGACCTGCTGCGCACTGTACTATACGTCAACAGGAAGTAATAACATCAAAACATCTGCACAAAGGCACACAATGCTATGGATTCGTGCAATGACTTACCTAAATCTTAACCAAAATTGTTGCCGTCCCTTGTTCTCTCAGGATAGAACCATTTAAGTCAAAATTTAGTGATTTTGTGCGCTGCGCATAAAAATCGAGTACCAATATTCAATTAGCAAAGGTATTCCGACAAGGAAATTTTCAAGAGTCGTACACAATTTTCTTCTTCCTTAACGGATATTTTCAAAAGTTTGTCAATCATCCTATCTGAATGTAGTAGTTCGATATTTGTCCAACCGTAACTAAACTATACATATTGTTCACTAATCACTTGAGGGTTTAAGTCTCAATTTGATGTACTCAACTCTCAGCTACCTACTCAATTTGCTACCTACGTGTTGTATATTTTCTCAGTATCATGAACCATGACATGAGCTGCTCGCCGAGCCGCACGCGCACTTCCACCTCATGAGGCATTCGCCGCTCGCGACTGGTTTGCGATTATTAGATAAATAAAGTGGAGAGAGAATTCGATTTCTTCAACTGTTCTTTGCGAAAGTTCACAGAAACGGCACTGAAATGTTTTTCTATAGAATAATATTTAATAACTTATGTAACTAATATTAATATGTACAAAATTGGGATAATATCCTGTATAAAAAAAAAAACTGTCGAGTACAAAACCGCGAGTGCATCGAACTATTCCTATCCTCTCCTAGATTGTTCAGTTCCGCTTTCAGGACAATTCGTGTCGTGCTATCGACCTGTGCTAATTCATTCATCATGTACAGTCAGCAAAGGAGATATCTTAGCAGGCCCCGCTCGGAACGGATGAGATTATTTCACGAAATTATTTATGGATTTCCATGAAATTTCGAATGTTTTGCACAATTGATTTATTGCAACAAATATACGAAATTTCATGATACATAATTTCCTGAAATAATCTCATCCGTTTCGAGCGGGCATGCAAAGATATCTCCTTTGCTGACTATACCTACATAACACGTTACAAATTAACAATTCGGTTGCCATTCCTAGTTTTTTATAACAATAATAGGAAAAAAAAACTCCGCATTCTCACTTGATGGGAAGTGACAATGCAGACGATGATGGAGCATGAAAAATAACTATTTTTTTTTTATTAGTAGCAGTTGTGCAAATACAGAGAAATGCAACTTTTGTTTCGTATGTTATCATTGTTTTTCTCTGAAGTATAATATCCCCTTTCAGACATATTTTTAGACATATAATTGTAAATATGTTTTGGTTTTGTATCAATTA